>JAJKFI010000191.1:696420-758973 GCA_029204185.1 Lerista edwardsae | reverse complement strand
GTTTTCTTGGCAAGAGTACTGGAGTGGGTTGCCACTTCCTTCTCCATAAAGGGTATCTAATGTTCATCTCATTTCAAAAAGAGCATGGCTAATTTTATGGGACACAACATCAAGCACTTGTGATTCTTTTAAATGGGTAGACACTGTCAGAGAGGTAGGGGAGTTTGGGATGCCTCTGGCATGATTTCTCTGCAGAGTTTGGGTTAATGGTGCAGCTGGAGGTCTTGGAGTAGAGGTTATAGGTGTAGGAAGTTTAGTTTGATGAGGCTCCGTGCTGTACGTGATTAAGTCTAGGACTGGCTGCAGTTCACACATGGGGAGAGTGGGACTGTTATAACTGTTGTATGTTCAAAAGAGCCTGTGCATTGCTCCATGAAGATGGATTTGGCCTGGGAAGGATTTGGCATGTCTCGATGACAACAACCCTCCCAAGTCTGATCTGCTCTTCTTCCCATCATGTCATTGCCCAGTTCTGCTCACCCCATCATTGTTCTACCAACCCTTCCCCACTCAACCCCTCCCCTGTGCAGGCTACTTGCTGGGGGAGGGTTTGCTGGCCTGCTAGTAGGCCTACTACACCTGTTATCAAAGGCTGTTTTACAACAACCTCAAAGCAGCCTCCACTGGCGCAATGCTAGTTATGCCGGGGGTGTGTGTGTGTGGAATTGGATGGGTCCATTTGTTTCATTCTTTTGAAAAGGGTAAAAGTAGATTTGTTTTCAGTAGTATTCTAGCTTCTTATCTCTAGGAAATGAATCATTGCTTAATAGTAGAAAAAACATCTATGGCTTTGCAAGTTTAAGATAACACTGCTCACTTGGTAAATTACAGAGGAAGTTTAGCAGGAGATCTGAGCATCTGATAGAATGAGATGTTTAAGACAATTTCAGTTTTCACTTGTACAATTTGAAGCTCAGAATAAGAGCAGTGGAATTACTTGAACCACTGAATTAAAGAAGAAGAAACTTCCTCCCGCCTTCCATCAATTTTAAACATTAAAGCTGGATAAACATTTAAACTGGATAAAGAAAATTTTACATTTTACAACCAGGAATCCCAAATTTTTAAAACCTTATGGATAGCATTCATAAGGTTTAGCTGAATTCTTGAATTCCTGTAAGGTAGCTGAATTCTTGGATTCCTGTCTCTTGCCCACTATCAATTTCCAAATTTTGAAATCTTCCAGAAGCAGTGTAGGATCTTATAAATTAAAATTGTCTTTAGGTGGCCAAGAATAGGTTGGACAGAAAAAATTGATATTTTATCAGTTTAATTCCATGATTAAGATATTGTCCTGAACCACTGGGAAACAATGGGCCACAAATCAAGTTAACTAATTTTAAGTCCCAATATGTTCCACAGGAAAGGTAAGCACATATTCAATTCTTTTTCACTAGAGAAATTTTTACTGATGCTAAATTTCCATTCTTATGAGAATTCTAACAACAATTCAAGATAGTGCTAAAACAGTCTGTTTTCTGTTTTGAAGAAAAGATCAATCTTTCCTACTCCTTCAGGAGGAGTTTCTATCTTCCTAGACCACAATTTCAGGTTCAGGCAAATACTCTTCATGCTTGATTAACCTTGTGAATATGAATATATAACTAAACGGCAAATGAGCTAACTCCCATAAAGAGAAAACTATACATTGTGTAGAAAAGCAAGAAATGATCCATCTCTACCACATACGCAGCTATACCACAGGGGATGCCTTCCCAATACCTGATGCTCTTACTAATTGAAACTGCAAGTTCTTTCAGGGCACAATCCAGCCCAGTGCCGGAATGGCGAGGCCAGAGGGAGAGCGCCATATGTGACGCTAAATTGGGAAGGCTGGAGCCTCCCGCAGCAAGGGCACATTCATGCCCTTACCAGAGGGGAGGTTCCAGCTCCCAGGTGCAGTCCTCGAATCTGCACCTGCCAAACAGCATGAGCAGATCCGAGGGGGTCACATGGCCTCCTGAGTGGGTACAGGATTTGGTCTTATGGCTGAATCCTGGAGCTGCCTCTATCCCATCACCCACCCACCCACCGCCCACCCAGAAATGCTCTCCCCCCATTCCAAAATGGCGCCTCCCTTGTGCCGGCCAGCTTCGGCCAATGCAAGGGAGGCGCAGCGCGGACGCAACGGGACTGGCACTGCCTGCAGTGCTGGTCCTATTGCCTTACCACCGACGCGGGGGTGCCAATCGTCACTCCATATCGACTCTAAGTGTGCAGCGTTGACGCATCCCTGTTGTGTCGACGCTGCATGGGTTATAGGATTGCACTGCCCTATATTTAACTTCTGCCATGTTTATTCTCTGGGATTCATGGGAGAACAAGCATTTTACAGAATCAGTTACTAAAACCTACAAAAATATATTAAGTGCTGGTTAACCATGTTAACTTATTGCCTAATTCTATCCCCCAACACTAATTACATACAGCTAATTACAGTAGCTTTATGACCATCATAAATGGCCTGCTGGCAGCATGCAAAACTATGCCAGCCTGCCGACAGAGGGGTGGTAAAGGTCTAGAGGATGATGGCTGAGACAGGAGTGCCCCTTGACACAGGTAGGTGGGGGGGGTGAAACAAAGTGGGGGACAAAATGAAGAGAGGACTAGAGGCATAACGGAGGCAAGAGAGGATGGCATCAGGCAAGAGTGACTTGCACTGGGTGCTATTCCTCTATGATAGCAGCCGGCATGCCCTTTTATCTCCTCGGACTGGTGCCAGATAAAGAGCAGGCACAGGTCTGAAAAGACCCATTGGTAAGCCAGAGATTTATGGAAAGGTAAGGGAAAATATTTTCCCTTTTCCCAGCCAGGCCTCCTGATCTCCCCACTACAGCATACAGCTCAGCCTGTTTTGATGTGGCAGTATGCGATGGCAAGGAAAAGGATAGTATTGGGCTCCTACTCATCTTCATAGTAACAGAGATCATAACCTCCCTGACCCTGAGCTATATCAACCACAGGTTCATATAGTGCTAAGGATAATGGTTTGGTCTAAGAGAGCACTGAGGGTCTTTCCCACAGAATGACTGATTCAGGTGACAAATGGCAGTTGTCTTGAATTGGCTTTCTGCCTCTTATCCACTTCTGTTACATCTGTGGTGTCCTGTTCCTCCTGTTTGGTTGGGAACAGGTCTCTGTGGTGCAAGCAAGCCTTCTTTTAAGTAAGAAATGCCTCAGCTTGCCAATTGCTGCTTTCACCTGTACCTCCCAGCCTTAGAAAGAAAGAAGAGCAAAGTTGTCTAAAAGGAAAAAGGCAGGCTTGGGAAGAAGGACAGCTTCTTTGTCCAAAGATAGACTGACCCCGTCTTTCAACTTGCAGTTGAAACTATCCCAGATATCAACATTGTCCTCTTTATAATCAGGGGGAGCAACTGGATTTACAAAGTGATTAACTTTGGTTTGTGTATTAAATGGATTTCCCCAAATAATTTATTCCAGTCAGAGAATGATTATGGAAAGAAATGCTTGAGAAAGGCAAAGATTATAAATACTATTGTATTCCTAGAACTTTTTTTAGCAGTCACCTTTATAACAGACGTCTCAACTCTGGAGGGAGGACTCTGCACTTGTGCTGCGGCTGCCATGTTTGCAATGGTGCTAAGATGGTTCATTTGGCTCATTGCCATAGTGACAGATGCTGGTGGCAGGCTAACAGGAATGAGCGGGTGGGGCATCATCATAAAAGGGAGCTCCAGGCCTAGGAAAAGAAATAAAGCAAAAACATGTTTATGGGTTGTTGTTTTAACAATGAAGATCACAAACATTTCTGACATTCAGCAAAGGCAATTTACCTACTTCACTAACAAGTATTCCTCTAGCAAGAAACATGTTTTATATTACAGTTGCTGTACGATATGCATGAGTACTCAATAAAATAATGGCAGTAAGCCTTGGAAAAGTTGAATATTCAATATGCAGAGGTGGACAAGTCCAAATAATTCCCATTCCTCATAATTTAAATTTTACTCTTTCAAACACATGCATATTATGCAGTGTTAGCAAGTGTCACTATACTGGTAATTGTTGGTTGAACTAAAAAAAATCAGTTCACCTTGCCACTACAACTCAAGGCTCTAACGAAAAGCACTGCCAGGGTGTTATGGGTTTTTGCTTTTTAATGGAAGACACCACTATTGCTGCCTTCACATGGTTAACTGTGATGACATTGAGCCAATTCATGCATAATGGGAAACCAGAGTTCTCACCCTGGCCTCCTTACTACTATTTTTAACCTCCATTTGGCCTCCAAACATAGAAAGAAGTGGCTGGTGATGCCAGCATGTGAAGCATTTCGTGTCATTGCAACTTCTGGATTTGGGTAGCGCGAAGAGTGTTGACTTTGTGAAGTGCTGCACTATGAGAATGCGCTTGAAAAACTTGAGGCTCACATGCGCCTTCATTTCCCTCCCCATACATCCTGTGGTCATTTCTTGGCTTGTTAAAACCATGATTCCAGTCCATGTGAAAGCTGGAAATTGCAGTTTAACTTTGATGTTGCTTTCACATCCTAGTTTCTTCCTGAAGCTAAGCCACAGTCTTCCTCTTTGGATGAGACAGTTCAAACAAGCCAGGGTGCCAATGTCACAGCTCCGTTATGGAGCCGAGGAGGTAAGAGTTAGCACGCAAGCCTTTGGTTCCCTAAAACTCATTCACACAGTACAGTGAAAAACCATAGTTTTGCATTATATCTGAACCTCTGTGTAGCTCATTCAGTTGATCATTGCTACTGATCATATGAAATCCAGTATGAACCACTCTTCTCATTAGCTGGTTCATGTTCTGTCATCAGGCTTTGTGCTGTACTTGCCTATAAAAGTAAATTATACTTCCCATGGAACAGTAACATGCTATTTTAACAGTAAATGGCTGCCATAGTCTTTTAGAGCAGTGGTTCCCAAATTGTGAGCCGTGGTTCCCCAGGGAGCTGCGGAAACCAGCCACAGGAACATGAAAAACCCACTGCCATAGCATTGTAGCCCCTAATGGGGAGCCGTGACCATTAAGTAGGTCCAGTAAATCTACTAGTCAACAAGGTTTGGGAATCACTGTTTTAGAGTCTTACCTCCAGTGAATTATCAGTAGCCATTTGTTTAATTGCCAATCTAAGAATCCAGATAAACCATGAGGTCTTGTGTTCAACCTGCAGGAGGGCATAATCCTCCACTCTGAAATCAGCCTGGCTCTGTCCATCTCCTAGAGCTTCAACATCTGCCCTGATTCTGTTTCCTTCCCTTTCTAGGCTATAGTCCTGCAATCTGATTCACAAGGGCCCAAAAGTTGGAGAAAGAAGCAGCCTGCTTCTGCCTGCATACTGTTGCCTCAACAGCAGCCTTAACTTCACACTCCTCCAGCAGCACTTTTGCTTGCATTGCCCAACAGGCAACTAGGCAGTCAAACAGCAACAAATGGGAGCGCAATCCTACACTGGAGTAAGGCTGGCATAAGCTAAGCCATCAAGGTTTGGCCAGCACAAGGGCCACTGTAAAGCATGACTACTTTCGGAGTCAGGGAGGATGGCACCCGTCTGTGTGCTGGCATCTCTGACTCTGAGAGTGGTCCAAACATGCTTTATGGTGGCCCTTGTGTTGGCCAAACTTCGCTGGCTTAGCTTATGCCAGACTTACTCCAGTTTAGGATTGTGCTCTGAGTCTGGCAGTAGAATTTCTGTAAGAAGAATGACCAGGAGATATATCAGAAGTAAACTGTGTCTGGGTATTAATTTATGACAGAAATAGTATTTGTATTATAATTATTGTCAACCATTTGGAATCTCTTTGAAAAAAAGCAAGACAAAAATGCCCTTAAGTAAATAAATAAAATGTCTACACATGGAAAACTAGGCTATCAAGGGGAAGCCTCCTGTTTAGCCTTTTCCTAGATGCACTCATTTTCTATTTGCAGGGAATTAAATACAGAGGAGCCTACAAGCATGTGGTTTGCAGCCTGAAACAGTACAGTCATAGGAACTCTGAAATTTGTGATTTATCTGCATGGGCACATCTGCTCTTAGTTATACACTTACAGAAATATAGAAGTAAAGAATGAAATGCCCACCTCAAGTAGAACAGAACTGAACCTGACTGTAATGTGCATTCAAGCTCTTCGTTTTTTGTTACTGCACAACTATCTGCTCGCTACGTAAAGTGCTTAAGCACTTGCTGTAACATGTCTTCATGATAAAGTATTTGGCACTGATGTTAATCATTATTTTACAAGTCAGATTGCATTTTAAAACATTATTTTACAATGGTCTTTTTATTCCGTTGTATGAAATATTTAAAAAGTCACAGTTTATGCTGTTCGTGTGTGTGTGTGTGTGTGTGTGTGTGTGTGTGTGTGTGTGTGTGTAACCTGTTTGATGAAAAACAAGAAAATTATAGGAATTTAAAAAACTGTGAAGATTACTGTGGAAATATGTCAACCCATTACCATTTGGCAGAAGATGATTCTGTTGGAGAGGGTTGAGAGGATGATTAACTGGAAGGTTATGCTGTCCGGGCAAGCTGGGGTGGTTAACAGAGGACTGCGAGCCTTGGGTTGGGGGAGACTGGAGTTTTTCTCTATCCCAAGAACCATCATTGCTTCCTGTGGGGAATGAATATCAATTATTGGAATGCAGGATAATTCCAAATTTGCAGCAACTGAATTAGCAAGCAAGGATATCCAGCTAATTCCTTTTGCAATTGTCAAATTAGTTTTTGAGGATCCATGGGTTGGGAATTGAAAATGTGTTTATTTTAAACCTATAGTATAAAGTTATTTGTTAATTCTAGATATTGTATTATTGTATTCCATTTTCAAAGGTATATAAAGTGGATAATAAACTAGTACAGTGCAAAAACCATTAAAAATTACTTTTTAAATTAGCATCTTTATCAGTCTGTAACTCTTAACAAACAGGACAAGAAAAGTCTGTGTTATATGCAGCAATGAATTTTGGAATTGATTAGGGTTTACAGTGCTGAATTTGTAAACTAAAATGCATTTCAGTATGCGATTCACATAAAGAACTACATATAAATGATGTTTTTGTTTATGTTACACAATGTTAAATGAAGTAAAGTATTAAAGACAATTGCCACAGTTCTTCAGACTTTCTGCTTATGGAATACCTACACTAAAAACAAGATCTCTAATTTGATATTTTCAAAATTGAAAAATAAACCACAATTTCAGCAAATGCTCACTCTTTATAAACCAGGATTCAACAATAGAAAATTATATTTAACAGTCCAATTCTATGGTGGATTGGACTGTCATGCAGAGGCCACCATGGAAGCAAAAGTTACTTCCAATGTCATAAAATGGCTGATGATGATACACACAGCCTGCCATCAGCAGCCATTTTTCACGCGCAGAACTGCAAGAGACAGTGGAAGCCACAGCTCCAGACCCTGCAGCACCCACCAAACCCGTTAAGGCAGTGATGGGGTAGGGTGGGCAGAGACGGGGCTGGCTGGGGTAAACTGGGTGGGGAGGAGGCGAAAGGGGGTGGATCCGGCAGCAATGACACATGCAGGATCCCATTCTCTCCACTGTGAAATTTGCTCCCCCATTCCTCTTCTCAGATACATGTTACCAAATGAGGTCGTGTGTGCCTCAGGCCTTACTGGGAGGTAAATATGAATGTTTTCTACTTACCTCCCAGCCCTGTCCCCGAAAGTCTAAGCCAGAATGTACGGTATATCCTGCACAATGCATTTTCAGCCATTTTATCTATGTTTCTTTGCACTGAGTTATTGCTGATAGGAATCACCTTAATGATATCATTTGGTGACGCATACATAATAATATTCAGAACCTCACTAACTGCTAGTAGGATGAGGTTTTTTTTACCAGTTCTTTGTGGTCATCAAAGAAACGTTGTATGAGACATGCAAACAATCCGTGTTTTGTCATGACACATTGCAAAACATACTTGACAGTGTTAGTCACTTTTAAAATGTGTCATGAAGTGACTGAAAAAAATTTAAGTTCTTGCCTGCCTTGCCAGGATTTTGTCTACCTTGCCAGGACAAATGTTCAATCAGTCTAGAAAGCCTCATTGCCTCATTATAAAACATCTTTTCACATATTAGGCACAACGGCAGCTGGTCTGCTGGTGCTGGTATGAACCCTACATTTCTGGTCTACATTTCTTCTTTGATGCTTATTCTGCCATGTATATTAAATGACAAAGAGACACACAGACACACACACAGAGACAGACAGACAGACAGACACACACACACACACACACACATGGTAATGACAGTTTCTCAAAATGTGGTATACTGGTCTGACTAGAGCTTTGGTGACGTATTTACTTTAAAAAGTAACTATTTTTACTTTTAATAATAGTAAGTAACCTCACTATTCCAGCGCAGTTTAGGATTGCGCCCTCAAAATTCTCTTGGCTTACATATCATTTGTAAGCCTCATTTGGGGGTCGTGGCAACTTCCCAAAGCCTGTGCACAAGGGTTTGGATCCAATCCAATAAGGGTTCTGCCATATCAAAACGAAGTTCTTGATACACAGACTCTTCTCACTGTCTTGCCCCACAGCTCCTGAGACCAGCCCTGCACATGCTGCTACCTCTGAAGACACAAGAGGTAGGAGAAAACAGGATGAGTGGGTGTGTAGGCAGATCTAGTCCCAGGGTAGGGGCAAGACTGGTGGTGGATCCTTTGGTGGTTATTCATTTATTGGGATTGTGGCATGAAAAGGTCAAAGACTACTGATCTATGGTGTTTATTATATCAGTTAGGGTGCAAAGTTCTGATGTATTTCTAATCTTTCAGATTGAGGGTGCAATCCTGCCCTCGACACAGCACTGACGTAATGTCATTGCATCAGCGTTACATCACTAGCATAGGGGCGCTGAGCAGCATCCCCACATTGACACTAAAGCTCACGGTCCGACATTGCCTACAGAGAGTCTTCAGCTGGTGCAAGGGAGGTTCTGGGAAGAGGGATGGTGGGCAGAACTGGGTGGGCTGGTGGGTGGAGTTGGGATGCATCCAAGGCCTCGATGGGGGGCCACATGGCTTCCTCGGATCTGCACCTGCTAAATAGTAGGTACAGATCAGAGGAACCCTATAGAGAGGCCGGAGCCTCCCCTGGGGAAAGGGAACAAGTGTGCGCTTGTCCTGGGGAGATTCCCCAGTGCACCTAAGGTGGGATGGATTTGGTGCAGGCCCGCCGGCCTCACCAATCCAATGCAATTTAGGATTGTGCTCTAAGAACACTATCTTTTGCCTTCTCTTGTCGTTTCCCTCCCATTCCAAGTATTAAATTACTTGTAATGTTTGCACTTTCACACTAGATGTCAGTACAGTATTGTAATGTTATAGTAGCACCAAGTCAAAAAGTCTTAGAATAAAAGGCACAAGGATACATTCCTTGAAAACAATTAAATTCATTTTCTAGCAGACATAGTAAAGAAAGTTACCACGCAAGAGAAAAAGCTTCTGTTCCACCTAGCTGATTGAAATAAGCAGCTTTTAACAAGAGCAATCAACATACATTGGTTCACATAAAGTATTTACTTAATAGTTCAGTAAAACCACCTGTAGTATTTAGTACGGTTTTGCTACAGTGCTCCTTTTCCCCCAAGTGCAATTGACAGCTGTTGCAGCCAATGGGAGCAAAATATTCTGGCTAATTGAACCAATCATTGCCAGTTTCCATCCTTATCTTTAGCAATGTCTCCTGTAGCTCTGCTTCACATGAACATATTCCCTGCATTATAGGAAGTATTAATGTATTTTATAATCTGGGAGGTAACAATAGGAGGAATCTTGGATCTACTGATTGTTCTCAAACATATATGAACATTGTTTCTTTATAGATGCCTGGATTTGAAATTTGCAGCTGGTACAGGATACGGCTGCTTCTCTCCAAAGTGAAGATGAAAAACAGGAGAGGACCGATGTAATATAAAAATAGAACTGATGATGCATTCATCATTCAAGTCTATCTTCCTCACAGAGTGACAATTTTCATGACAGACCTATATGCCAGTAAACTGAATGTTGGGTTCATCTGTTAATCTTGCCCCTGCTCCTATGTCTTTGTCTTCAGTAGTGCCACATCAAGAACTCTTATTTGTTACATATCTATAAAACTCACTTCCAGCCTTTCTAAAAAATTAATTAAAAAAAAAAAAGAACACCATAGAACTGTCCAAGGATTGTGGGAGAAATAGATTTTTGAAATGAAATATTATTATTAAGTGATGTCACAGCCCATCAGATGTTTGGACTGGGATTTTCGGATGCTGTCCAGTTTGAAACCAAGATTTTAAGACCTTATGACATCTTGCTATATATTGCTATGTATTTTGTGTCATATAAATATAGCAGTATGGCTTGTTACAGTTGTTCAACTGTAATCTTTATCATCATCAAGAATATTTATATACCGCTTTTCAGCCATACACTGTTGTTGACAGCTGATTATGCTTCACACTTACTGAACTCTTTTGTGTTTTAAACAGAGCCTGCAGAAGAAAAGGTACACTGAACTTTCCAAACCAAACAAATTTTTATCTTAATGTTAAATCTCAGTTCACCCACATAACTTCTCTACATCAATTCTACTATTATCACCTATTTACTTAAAACATGTAAAACCCTAAATGTCCTAGGGCTGGCATACCACATGGGCTTACTCTTCCCAAGTGGTCTCTCTTATATTTTAAGATCTTTTAAGATCTTAAAAGATCTTATCTTTTTAATATCTAAGTTTTAAGAGTGATATTTTGCTTGGTATCACACCTAAATAAGAATGTATGCTTGGTTAAAGCAGGATTTATAATACAGGTAGATTATTCCTTATCTGGATATCTGAAATCCAGACTATTCTGAAATCCACAGGATGCAGTGTCTATTGGCATGGCTGCATTGGAGTTGGAAAATTGGATAGAATATGGCCCTAAGTCCTTTATGGAAATGCTATTCCTTCTCCTCCTTTCGCCCTCAACCTCTTCAACGAACATGAAAAGAAATCATATTATATTAAGAAAATAGGGATGCTCTGGAGAAAAATCAAGGTGTCATTTTGTTGTTTCATTTGAAGTAAGTACTGGGGGAAGGGTCGTATTTAGGATAGAGCTCAAATACATTTGTTCGGAATGATGAAATGAGCGACCTACCCTGGGCATCTATGGAATGCTATTCAGCAAACCATGATTTATACTTATTACTAGCTTTTATGTACCCGGCTTCGCCCGGGTGTTTATAGGTGCCATCCCTGACCCCCCCCCCACTCACCAGGCATACAGATGGCCCGTTTACATGTCCCATCCCTGACCCCCCCTCACATGTGTGCCCAAGTGTTTATATGTCCCATCCCTGACCCCCCCCCACTCTCATGTGTGCCCAGGTGTTTATATGTCCCATCCCTGACCCCCCCACTCTCATGTGTGCCCAGGTGTTTATATGTCCTATCCCTAACCCCCCCCCACTCACATGTGTGCCCGGGTGTTTATATGTCCCATCCCTGACACCCCCACTCACATGTGTGCCCGGGTGTTTATATGTCCCATCCCTGACCCCTCCCACTCACATGTGTGCCCGGGTGTTTATATGTCCCATCCCTGACACCCCCCCCACTCACATGTGTGCCCGGGTGTTTATATGTCCCATCCCTGACCCCCCCCCCACTCACATGTGGGCCCGGGTGTTTATATGTCCCACCCCTGCTGCTGTACTGTTTTTGTTGCTCTAGATGTAGCGGCTCTGTTTCTCTTATCGTGTAGTCTTTTGTCACACTGCTGTACTGTTTCTGTTGCTCTAGATGTAGCAGCTCTGTGACATAGCGTTGCAAGTCGTGTTTTTTTTCCCTCAGGTGTTTCCTGTGTACGCTGTTGTTTCATCTTTGTAGCCTTTGGTTGCACCTGCCCAATTGCCTTACGTTACACAGTGAAAGTAAACTTTCAGAGAGAGAGTAACAGCCACAGCACCTTGTGCCAACTGTCCACTGCCAAGCAGGGACCGCCCACATGTCCACAGAACACATTTCCCTGGCCCTGTATCGGTTTGCCTGCGGGAAACCTGTTTGCTGCTGTTTGTCTTCAACTGTAAAGAGTTCAGTTGCTGCCTGAAGATTCCGCATGTCATTTGCATGTACTTTGCATCTCATCATGACATCATCAGAGCCTCGGAATCCTGCGGCTCAGCCCATAGCTACCCATAGAGAGCCACAAATTCGTTTACCCGCACCTGTGGGGGCGCAATCCATTCCAAAACCGCGTAGCGACGGTCTCGGGGGGCCAAGGCACCCGCGTGCCGAATTTGGCGCGAATCGGTCCAGGCGTTGCGGAGCCTATGTGGAACATACATACATACATACACACACACACACACATACGCTCTTTTATATATATATAGATTAATTTAGGATTATTTTATGTGGAAATGTTTTTTAAAATACTTATATCGATGCAGCGTCCATGTAAGGGTTATTAAAATCACTCCTGGTTCAAATGGGTGCAGGTTCTATGTTCTGGGGTTTCATGCACAGATATGGATGGTGCACTGGCTTATATGTGTCCACGCTTTACCTTCCCTATCCATACCTTATTCCCTTATGGAAGAAAATTATCCCCAAGTCATACATAGGGTCCCCATTTAGCCATATTTGCAATATGGTGGAAAATTCCCCTGTTTACCGTAATACTCCAGAAGTATCCAATAGCTCATAATTCCTAATGCTCTGGTTTGGCTGGGAGTACTCCAGGCTCAGAAAAGACCCTCATGCTGGGAAAGATTGAAGGCAAAAGGAGAAGGGGGCGGCAGAGGATAAGATGGTTAGATAGTGTCACCGAAGCAATGAACATGAAATTGGGCGAACTCCGGAAGATAGTGGAGGTCAGGGAGGCCTGGCGTGCTGTGGTCCATGGGGTCGCGAAGAGTCGGATACGACTTAGCAACTGAACAACAACAACAACTCCAGGCTCAGAACCGGACAACCAACCTTGCCAGCTCCAGTGATTCCTGACTCAATGATGGTATCATTGTGGAAGTCAACTGAGGCTAAGCCTAAGGAAGCCACTTGGGGATAACCCAAGCAGCATGGCAGTAATGTAAGTACTGTAGCAAGCTTGTTGCTGTAGAAACCCTAGACCCAGGGATGATCAATGACAGGACAGGACCACCTGATTGTTTGGCATTCCAATAATCTGGCACCACCTCAGTCTCAAAGGTGCCAGAATTGTACTGTACAGAATCTTGCTTTTAGTCCAAGCTTTCCAGACTCTTAAGGGGGACCCTCATATGCAGAGCCCCAATTAATGCCAAGTAGGACTGGGAAAGATTCCTGTCTGAAGCCCTATGCCAATCAATATAGAACAGTGATTCTCAACTCCTTCCAAGTTGTTGGGAGCCATGTAAGTGTTGGTGGGGGTGGGGAAAATGTAGCAATGCTATCCCCATGTTCGCAATGCCCTGGCAATTGGCTTTTTCCACTTACCCTTGGCAGCTACATGTAGAGGGTGTAGCCCACTACGGAGCTCCCCAAGCAGTAAAATGTGTTTATAACGCAATTGCAACCCACTTCCAGTTTGCAATTCCAGTATTTAAAACATAAATTGCAATTTGTGTTTTAAATAAATTCAGAAGCCCCAGGGCTTGCTACACCCCCCTGGACTCCAGCGCTCCCAGGGGTAAGTATTTTTAAAAATCCCCTTTTCCCAGGGCTGTTACACAATCCAGGGGATCACATTGCTGCCTTCTCCTCGCCCCTTAAGGAAGCCAGTGCTTCCTATGGTGGTGGGTTGCGACCACTTTGAGAACTACTGATACAGACAATACTCTGCTGATGGACCAGAGGTCATTAGATAGTTTCACATGTCAGTTCCAAATGTGTCATGGCAAACCTAGTTCAATGGCCACAGTTCACAACAGCTCACTGATATAAATGTTTATATCAGTATTCAGCTGTACTCAATGTGTTCGTGAAGAGAGCAGTTTGATCACCCTTTCCGTGGGGAGGGAGGAATACTATGCTGAAGCATTTTGCATAATTTAATTAATTTATTATTCTAAAACATGATTTCCTCTCAATTTAAAGCAATCTGCTTCTAAGAGGGTTCACTATGGCACCCAGGGATATCTGGTGTCCAAGCTCTTAAACCTCTTACAAGGAGTTGACAGCCACTGACAGAATTCAAAAACATAAGCCTCAAGTTCAGTTATGAGGAAGGAAAGCAACATTTTTAAATGCTGTATGAAATAAAAGCATGTACTGAACAGGATATTAAAACCTTTATTCAATAAGTGTTTTACTCAATTTTTTGTTAATGTTTTTTTGTTAAGTTAATATTTAAAGATTTTTTAAAAAATGAATAAACACTAGATTTTGCACATAACACTGCAGAAACACATTCATTTTTAAAGAACGTTTATATAACAATGAGAACAAAAGAGGAGCAGGGAGATATTTACAGACTCCCTCAATCCAGAAGAATGAGTTTCACTCCACAGCAGAACTCCTATATAAGTAAAGGAAACTGTGACCACCACTTATTCTCTCTTTTCCTGTATTATGTTATTGTACACCAGGCTCCTTCGCTTGGTGTCTGGGAAGTAAATGAGATTAATTAGAGCAATACCAGAACCCAACCAGCTTTCTGAAGTACTATCTAAGATGCCTTCTACCTACATTGTATGACACCCTCTTGCTGGTAAAATTGTTTCTAGAACACTTTGATTCTTGCTGAATATCTGATTCTTATTTATTTTTATTTTGAAGAATTTATACCCCGCCTATCCCATGCCAAAGCAAATGCCCAAGGCGGCCTACATGGGCAGGCTAGTCTAAACCACCATTTTTCAATGTAGTTTTTACAAATATACAGTATTCTGCAATTCACCGAATCCTCAGTCCCAGATTAGTCTTCATAGTGTGGTTCTCTCCTCTCGTCATGTGATATCAAGCTTCAACAGGTGGCATAAGTCCAGCCTGGACAGGTCCTCAAGGTTGGACTCTGTTCTTTTGTTGGCTGGCCTTCTCACAACATTCCCACACTGACTAATCAGCTCCACAGTGACTCCGTTCTGCCACAACAGGTACTACAGCTTGTTCACAGCCTGGCATTCTGTCTCCCATCCAAAAATAGACCACAGATTCTCCTGCTTAGCTTCAGGCAGTACCAGCAGCTCAACCATCAGTCCACACCTCCTACCCTTCAGCAATATCTGCCTACAATATCAAACTATTTGGAATCCAATTAACATATGGGTGGGCCCTTGTTTTCTGTGGATTCAGCACCCATGGATTTAATAATCAGTGGATTCTGAACTTGTGGGGGAGGAACCCATCTGAACACTCCAAAAATGACTGGACCTGTGTTCTGGCACCTCTAGAGTGTGTTGTGAGGCTGCATGTGACAGCATGTGACTGCCCACAGACATTGTGGACCTCAGAATGCCCAATTAGGATAAAAACACTATTTTTGGTTTTTGGGGGAAAACTGGTTTTAATGCCCTTATACAGCAATTCTGAAGTTCGGGGAAGCTGTGTCTCACTTGCCTTCAGAGGTTCTTAGGTGACCCAGAAGTTCCTAGATGGCCAAATCTGGTGGGGGTGTGTGTGTGTGCAAGCCCATTAACATGTTTCTAAAACTTATCCAGTGCAATATTTCTTCCTTTAACAAGGATGCTAAAAGCTTAGCAGCTCATAGCAACTTTTAGGCTGCCAGAAGGGTGCTTTAAAAAAATCTAAAATAATAGAACTTAACCGTTTCCTTTTGAGACAGATCTATTTATTTGAATTTATACCCCGCCTTTCCCATGTCAAAGCAATTTATTTAAAATAATCAGGCTTCCGGAAGGTGCGTGCACGCGTGTGTGCACGGGCGGAAACAGGCATCTCCCATACTGTATCTCGGATTCCTGGTATTTGCGGGAGGGGTCTAGAACAGAACCACTGCAGATACTGGGGCACACCTGCATTCAAATCAATATTTTACTGCCACAAGATCCAGCTCCATTTTTGGATTTATGGGGTAAAACATATAAGGAATGCTCAACTGGCAGCAAGGAGAAGAACATACCATAAGGTCATTTTTGCACCAGCCAAGCTCACATTTATGGCCCAATCCTATCTAAAAAGCACATCGGTGGAACATGCTTTCCACCAGCACAGGCTGCCACAAAATAACTGTAAAGAGCTCAGTGGTAGTTGTTGGAAGTCCACTGGAGGAGATGAGCCCAGCACCAGGGAGGGAAAGGAGTGGAGGAGTCCAGCAGAGGGATGGGAACAGAGGTGGAAACCCAAACCCTTTCCTGGACTTGATTTTCCTGCATGGAGCAACGTGGATTTGTACCAGTGATATCCTGGGGCAAGGAAACAAATGTCCCCTTAGCCCAAGACCTCTAGCAGCATCCCCTGTGGGGTGCCCTGGAGGTCACACCGGCCTCCACACATGGCACCACTGTTACCATGGAGGAGTTTAGGTAGGATTGAAGAAGAAGATCTAGTTGAGAGGGTTAAAAGCCTCAGTTTTCCTGAAGATAAGATCCAAAGGTCGCCTGTTTGAGAACACTGGAAGCTTCCGTGTGCAGCAGACCTTGAAGAATGCAGCTGATAAGACTTGAGCTGTTCTCCAGCTGCCTGTGAGAGGGGAGTTGCTGGGGCAGCTGTTTCTTTCTTTGGTGAGAGCAAAGAAGCCGTCTATCAGCCGGGGGAAGACATTCGTGCAGCCAGATAGAAGGACTGGATATGAAAGTGTCATCTGCATGTAGTAGTTCTTGTAAGATTAGAACATTGTTGTTGTGATTTGTAAAAACCCTTGCGGTTTAAGAAATGCCTGCCTATGTTAACCGCCTTGAATTAAAGTAAAAGGAACAATCTGATGACCAAGAAAGGCGGTATATAAATACCCATTATTATTATTATTATTATTATTATTATTATTTAATATATTATATAATATATATTATAATAATAATAATATTGAGCTGTTAGTTTTGGAGTATGGCAGGAGAAAAAATTCCCAGCAAGGGAAAGACATATCTGTTAGACAACAGGGTGGGGAGGGGCGTCCACAGGAATTCCCTGCATTGGGCCCTGCGTTATATTACCCTTTAATATAAACACCATGTTTCCCCTTTAATATAAAGTTTCAAACCTTTGTTTCTTCTGCATTATCACGTAAACACTGTTTTAATCAACAGTTTCAATCAAATGTGACAGTGTGAGTCCCTATTCTGACCGTGATTGCTGCACTGGTCTTTGGGTCTACACCATATTATTTATGTAATTATAATCCATAAATAAAATGCCTATAATGCATAAGCATTATATCATTTTGGGCTCTCAGTAAAGGGTGGATCCTCTTCAGAGTAATAATCCAAATCAAATATTTTCTTCTCCTTTCTAAAAATGGCAATGCATGTACCACTTTACCACTCTGTGGCGCAACCCTAACCTGGAGTTAGGCCAGCACAGTTAGGCCAACAAATTTTGGCCAGCACAAGGACCACTGCAAAGTGTGTTTGAACCACTCTCAGAGTCAGAGAAACCAGAGAAACCAGCACACAAATGTGCACCATCCTCCCTGACTCCGAGAGGGGTGCAAATGCACTTTACGGTGGCCCTTGTGCCGGCCAAACTTTGCTGACCTAACTCCAAGTTAGGATTGCGCTCTGTGAAGTTTCAGTATTTGCAATTACTTATCATATGGAGGAGTATACTCACTAAAGCCATGTTTCACAAACTGTGGGTTGGGATCGACCAGAAGAAGAAGAAGGATTATTATTATTATTATTATTATTATTATTATTATTATTATTATTAATTGGATTTCTATCCTGCCTTTTTGCCCGAAGGCACCCAAGGCGGCATTACAACATAAAAAATACAATAAAATATAAAATTTAACATTAAAAAGCAATTTAAAAACAATATTAAAACAATACCATTAAACAAAATTAAAACAGAACAGTACAATTTAAAAAGAACAAGCCCAGTGGATCATAAGGTATGAAATATAAAAATGTAACAAGCCAGCCAGCCAGCCTGTCAACAGTTAAAAGCTTTTTGAAATAAAAAGGTCTTCAGCCCCCGCCAAAATATTAACAAAGAGGGAGCAGTTCTCAATTCGAAGGGGAGGGTATTCCAAAGTTGGGGGGCCACCACTGAGAAGGCCCTCTTCCTGGCCGCCGCCCCTCTCACTTCTCTTGGTGTCAGCACAGTCAAAAGGGCCCCCCCAGATTATCTAAGAGTACGGGTAGGATTATATGGAAGGAGGCGGTCCCTCAAATACCCTGGACCCGAGCCGTAAAGGGCTTTAAAAGTCAAAACTAGCACCTTGAATTGGGCCCGGAACAGAACCGGCAGCCAGTGTAGTCGCCGAAGCAACGGCTCGGCAGAGTCAAACCGATGTGCCCCAGCAACCACCTGAGCCGCCGCATTCTGTACTAGTTGTAATTTCCGGACCGTCTTCAAAGGCAGCCCCACGTAGAGCGCATTGCAATAATCTAATCTAGATGTCACTAGGGCATGGGTCACTGTGGCCAGGTCCGCACAGCTCAGGTACGGCCGCAGCTGGCGAATCAGCCAAAGCTGAGCAAAGGCTCCCCTGGCCACCGCCACCACCTGGGACTCCAGGTGTAGCTGTGGATCCAGGAGAACCCCCAAGCTACAAACCTGCTCCTTCAGAGGAAGTGCAACCCCATTCAGAGCAGGACGATAGTCCAATACCCGAGCTGTGGATTTCTGAACCAAAAGCACCTCTGTCTTATCCGGATTTAATTTCAGCTTGTTCGCCCACATCCAGCCCCCAACTGCCTCCAGACGGCGATCCAGGACCTCAACCGCCTCCTCAGAACCAGGGGGAAAGGAGAGATAGAGTTGGGTGTCATCAGCATATTGATGGCACCCCACTCCAAACCCCCGGATGACCTCTCCCAGCGGTTTCATGTAGATGTTGAATAGCATGGGGGATAAGATGGAACCATGCGGCACCCCAAACTTAAGAGGTCAGGGTGCCAAACAAGCATCCCCCAGTACCACCTTCCGGGGTCTGTCAGCCAGGAAGGAGCAGAACCACTTCAAAACAGTGCCTCCAAGCCTCAACCCGGCCAGCCGACCCAGAAGGACACCATGGTTGATGGTGTCGAAAGCCGCTGAGAGGTCCAGCAGGACTAACAGGGTTGCACTTCCCCTGTCCATCCCCCGGCGAAGGTCATCCACCAAGGCGACCAAGGCAATCTCGGTCCCGAACCCCGGCCTGAAGCCAGATTGGAATGGGTCCAGATAATCCGTCTCCTCCAGAACCCTCTGAAGCTGGGACGCCACCACCCGCTCAATCACCTTGCCCAGAAATGGGATATTCGAGACTGGCCGAAAGTTGTTTAAATTAGTGGGATCCAGGGAGGGCTTCTTCAGGAGCGGGTGAACTATCGCCTGCTTCAAAGCAGGTTACATGCCAATTCTTGAAGGGTCATGAAAAATTTATGGACCATTTAAAAAAAAAATCTTGGCAAGCACACTTTTCTGGTTTGCAGAAGAAAACTGTTAGGTAATCTCATCCAAATTAAAAAAAAATTACGTTTTCCAATTTTATCTAGTAATAGATGTTCCATAGATCATATATGAACCCATTTCAGCCTTTTGTCTGGCCCAGAAGTCCCTGTCCGCATGGCTTGCTCTTCAGTTCAGCCTTCTGGGCACCCTGGAATGACTGCAAAGGAGGAACAGTCCTTGAACTCAATTTCTAGAGTGTTGAGCAAATGCATTTGCTATATGCTAGGTCTCTAGCAGCTTTGGAAGCAGGGGGACCTAATAATTAGTAATTAGTAATGTATTAATTATTAATAAATAAAATATTCTTTTCTAGTTCTCTTATTTACTGGGTCGCAATAGATTGTCCATTTTTAAATGTAAGTCCTAATACTACAAGATTTGGGAAGCAGCGCTCTAAAGCATTCTGAGATCTTCAGATTAACTGTTCTGCTTATATAAAACTAGAAATCATGCATTATGGAAATACTTGCAAAGAACACAATACTGTTTTCTCATCCAAGGTAGGTATCAAGAGTTGCAATTGCCTTAGGAACTCATTACAGTAGTGTCTTTTAGATCAGATCTGCACAGCTTCTGATTAATCAGGTTGATTGTGGTCTACCAGTCATATATTGTGGGCTAGTAATTGCTTTAAAAGCAGCAACTGCCTGGTAGTTCAACTTGGATTCCACGCGGTTGCGTTCAACTTGGTGAATCACAAATTAGGCAGAACTCTTTCTAGGTAATTATTTCAACTTTATCAGCTTTTATATTGCTAAAAAAAACCCAACTCTTACAACAACAATTACCGCTGACCAACCAATTCTATTCACTGAATGCATGCGCGCACACAAACCAGCTTTCTGTTGCAATGAAAATGGGAGTTTGTCCTATTATGTTGTAAGACAGTTTCAATTTCACCTAAACTGGTCATGCCTAATCCCAGAGACACTCCACGTACTGTCAAAAGAGCTTTTTCAGCACATGTACAGCAGGTAGGGCTAGCAGAACACTAGTTCTACAAACCCACAGGATTAGGTTGTCAGTATATGAAAGCTTGGGTAAGAATAATGTCCCAGGGAAAAAGCACAGGACAAACCTTTGGGGGGAATGCTGGCCTTACCTTGACTTTCTCCTTGTACCAGTTGAAAGGAAGCTGCCATAATTATGAAGAGGGGAATACCGGCCAGCTAATCTGGCTAACGCCTGGAGCTATAAAAGAGCGCCTCTTCTTGGCTGGAGGTCTGGGTAAGCTCAGGAGCTAGTTATTTTATGCTCTACTTCTTTTATTTGCACGGAATGTATGCGTCTCTACTAAGAATTATCATTGCTTTTCTGTAACTTGGAATTTGGGTTTTTATGGGCGTTAATAAATTGTCATACTTTATTAATTCCTGTGGGCTTTGTATGAGGGAATGGAACACCCCTTACCCTGTCTGGCACTTTTATTCTCTTTCTGGTTTGGGTGTTACCCTTAAAGCAAAGAAACTTAAGGTCAGTGAACTCAGGAGTGGGTCAGGATCTTAACAGCTGGGACAAATGGGAAGGAACATTCTTTGAGTAAGAGATGAGGAACAGGGAGTGAATGGTTAGGGGCAAGGAACAAGCTTAATCATTGCCATTTCATGCCCAATCACTTTACATTTACTTACATCGAAATACATATGCCATTTTGCTGCCCAGAGCCCCAGAGATCTTTCTGGAGATTTTCACAATCCAATCTAGACTTTACCACAAGGGAACTTGAGGGAGCCATCCACAAGCATGGCTACCTTGCTACTTATCCCCAAATGCAGGTGATTTATGAACAATTTGAAAAGCATCAGTCCTAAGCAGGGTTCTCACTAAACTGTGCAGCTACACAGCACAGAGCTCATGAATGCGGTGTGATGTCATTGCTGAGCATCTGGAGGTGGCATCGTAATGCAGTCAACACCACTATGGAGGAAGAGAAGGAGGCAAGCATCAATGCAGACTCCTTACAGGGAATATAAATCCCAAAAACAGTCCTTGGGGCACACTGATTTTCACCTTTCTCCATTGTGAAAATTGCCCATTGATGGCCATTCTGTTTCCTGCTCTTCAACCACATTGTACTCCATAAAAGGACCTGATTTCTAATGTAGGTCGCCTTGGCTGCATTTAAGTAAAAGAGTCCTACATTTGGTTTCATTCTATTACAACAAAAATCTTCTGGACCAATAACGCTTTACATTAGAATGATTTTCAAGGAACCTATTTTGTAGAGAATGCTTTTAAATATTCAAAATACTAAAGGTAGCAAATGTCATCCTTTTAATAGTTACAAAATGCAAGCTCCAAGTGTTTTATCCTAATGAATAAATGAGTTTGTCCTTTATCTATAAAATATAGTTTGTGTTTGTTGCACAAGATTTTTTAATAATAGATGAATTTTAGGTTTGCTTCAACATATTCAATAAAGTGTGATTAATTTGGTTTTTAAAAAATGCAAACTAGACATTACTATATTACTTTGCAAAATGCACAGCTTGCAACATTATTGTCTCAGTGGGATCTTAAATTGAATTGTAAAATGTGTCTTATTTCCAGTTTGATTTATGTAAGAAATTGCAGTGAAGAATATCCTTTTTGAAATTTCAGTGTTTCTCTGTTGGGATTATAATTATATGCAAGTATGCGAGTGTGTGTTATATGTTACTGAGAATGTTAAAAAAAAAACTGGTGAATGTTAACATACACAACTGAATGTGAACACAATCCTAACTAACTTTCCAACACTGACATAGCTATGCCACTGGGGCACATGGACCTGTAGTCACAGAGGCCTCCTCAAGGTGACGGAATGATCTCTTACCTCAGAGATACACTGCCCTTACCCAGTTGGTTAGGTTGCACCCTGTGATTCACATTCCAAATACATTTTGTGAATATCTCAAACTCATTTTCTCCATGTGGTTTCTTTTCTCCTCACTTTTCAACATGCATAAGTAAACACTGACTTTTTAGGCTTACGTTTTAAATTTATCTTACTGCTGCTATATTGTGATTAGGCATGTTGAACAACTTGCAGTGCCAAAATTAACAGCAAGCCATACAGTGGTGAGGTATTTTTTATATAAAATACAACACTGTTTTTGAAAAAAAAAAAATTTCCATGGTCTTGCTGGCTGAAAATACAAACTCAGCACAGTTGTTCGTGACAAGAGTGTCCTTGCCAAACGCTCCCGTCTCTCTCACTCCAAGCCAATAATAATGGGTTTTCCCAGTTACGGTGGGCAGCTACTTTTACATAACCTTACAACAGAAGGGTCAGTCTGACGTAATCATCCTATGGCACAGCCCAAACAGGATATTCCTGATAAGAGACCTGCTTATGACGACCCTTTAATACGTAAACATTTATATAACTGCCCACATTCTTCTGAATGTTTCTGTCTTAGATATTTTCAAAATTCATCTACAACGCTTGGCATATCCATGAATGTTAATTCATTAGATTTTGGACATTCACTGTAATGTATCAAATCAAATTTTGACAAGTTGACTTAAATTGATATATCTTACAGGGATTTTATGAAACACAAATAAAAATGGAGTCAGAGCTTGATAAAAGCAGGGCAGTCGTTACATAGGTTCTGACTGGGAGGTGTAATCTGCAGAGGGAACCACCCACACAACCACAGAGAATCATTTCTTCAGTGAATTATCCTCTCTTTTCTTTTTAGGTTTTCCATTATGACAGATTAGATAACACATTTTTGACACATACTCTGATTTTATTGCGATATTCTGAGTAATTACCAAATCTCTTTTTCTCCAAAAAAGCTCTCCTGTGCCCTTAGAATTATCTATGATAGCATTTAGTTTGGCTTTTTGAAGTAAATATCACTAGATAAAAAGCCAGCTGGTCCTGAATAATGGGATACTTGAATGCATGTATTAGTGTTTGAAAATGAGAGCACATATCTTCTAAAAAGATTAATTTCCATAAGAAAGATAGCTCACAGATCTACAAAAAGCATAAATTCAAAACATAATAAACTTGCAAGAGAGAAAGGTAGATTAAAGTAAAGGCAGCAACACCTTGTTACTGCAGCTGTTGTATCGCAATGATTCTGTATCAATTACATTTGGTAGGTACAGGAGAGCTGTTCAAAGCTTTCAACATAAAGCTGCAGTCTGGAAGACATTGTGTGCTATATGTAATAATGTGACTGGGGAATGAGTTTTTTATATAAATAATGTAATTCATTCTCAACAATCAGATCTTCAAGAGGAATCACAAAGAAGCTTAGAGTCTTGCTGTACTGTGAAAAGCTGAGCAACAGTTTTGTATGTTTATTAAAGATTTAGATTTGACAAGAGCTCTCCTTTATCACGGTCCAAAAATACTACCACTGCCATGTAAAGCTACTTTTGCTGCCGTATGGAGTATACTTCCAATATCCTGTTTCGAATATGTTTCTTTGAATGGGTCTAGACCTCAGCTCACGAAGTGATTTTGACCTAAAATTAATGAAAACAAATTGGCTGATGCCCTTCAACAAAACACATGCAGATTTCGATTTTATTAGTTCCAGTTCTAAAGTCAGCAGGAGTTCCTTAACAAAGGAGAGGCCTGATCCCACTCTCGTGTAATTTTACCGTGCAACCATTTGACCTGTAAGAGTGTAACAGCCAATTCTAATGAGGATTATGGTGCTTTACAGCACATTCACAACAGAAACGCAGGTGGTATGCTCATACCACCCAAGCTAAGCCAGACAGGATTGGGCCTTGAATCATATACAATCAGAAAATGCTAGAAATGGAAGACATGTTGGAAGTAATCTAATTCAACCCCCAGAACAGCACAGGAAACTACAGCATCCCTCGCAGATGGTCATCCAGTCTTTGCTTAAAAACCTCCAATAAGGGAGAGCCCAAAACTGCATAGGACAAGTTGTGTCAGTGCTGGGCAGTTCTACAGTTAATAAATGCTTCTTCATCTCTAGCCTAAATTGTAGTTTCAAACCATTGGTTCTAGTTCTGCCCTCAAGAACCACCAAAAGCAATTCTTCTCTTCTGCAGACTAAGCATACCAAGGTCTTTCAATTGTTCTTGATAGGGCTTGACTTCCAAACCCATCACCATTCTAACTGCTCTTCTCTGAATCAGATTCAGCTTATCAATGTCCTTCTTAAAAAGCAAGACCCAAAACCTGGACACAATATTCCAAGTGAGATCTGACTAGACTAGAACAATATAGAATGCCCAAATCTCCACTCCTCCCTCGACTAGCAATAATCCGTATCACTCTAGATAGGATAGGCCTGCATCACACTTTGGTAACAATAACTGATCAAAGGGGACATTTTATTAAGTACATTAAAAGCATAGCACATTAAAAAAGAATTATTTGTGCACCCCAGCAATTTTTAACCTTTTTTATCTCATAGCACACTGACAAAACACTGAACTTGTCAAGGTACACCATTAGTTTTTTGATAGTTGCCAAGGCACGCTGTACCTGGGGAGGCTCACATTCCCTAATGTCCCTACTAATAAATGACCCTCCCCCAAAGTCAGGCAGCACACCTATGGATCATTTGTGGCACACGAATGTGCTGCAGCATGCTGGTTGAAAATTGCTGGTCTACCTCATTATTATCCAAAAGAAGCTTATTTGGATCTTCATTGAAGCAAACTGAAAAATGTAAGGGAAAGTAAAGTTGAGGCCTTTTTATCTTTAAGGGTTCGGTTCCCAGATCCCTCGGAGATACCATTCACGAAACCCTCACCGATAAAAAAAAAATTAGCAGATAATTAAACCCGCAGATTTTGCTTCCCACCCTCCGAACCCGGCTGGAGCACTGCTCAAACATGTGCCAGCCTCCCTGACTTCGAGAGTGGCCCAAATGTGCTTTACAATGTGTTTGTGATCCTCCTAAGCTGGTACATGTCCCTTGTGCTAGTCTAACTTCAGGTTAGGATTGCATCGTAAGTCAGCCTTGTATACAGTCAATAAGAAAATGCTCAAGTTCCACAGGAAGTCTTTCCTAGCCTTGCCTGGGATTGAACCTGGGACCAACTTTTTGCCAGGGATGTATTCTGTGGGATGAGTCTATTGGCAGTGGTTCCCAAACTATAGGTTGGGACCCACCAGCGGGTTGTGAGCCAGAGATTGTAATTTTAATCAAGCACTTAGGGCAGCCATATTGAAAATATGGAAAGATGGGATGCTGGAACGGAGGAGGGCTGTATGGTTGTTTTGCTTGTGTCAAGCTTGAAAATAAGCTTTTTTCTTTCTGATTCACTTTGCTATTAAAAACAATGACTGAGAAATAAACCAATTTTTCTCCACATGCTGCATTCTCAGGAAAGCAGCAGGCTTTGACATCACAATGTCCACACTTCTGGCCATGGGCCCTGGACTTCTGGTGGGCCCCGGACAGATTCTAAAAAGTGGTTCCCAGTTCTAAAATGTTTGAGAACTACTGAGCTATGGCATCTCCCCTATATCTTTTGCACATAAGGCCTCTTATTCTCTGTAAGCAACAGAGATTGTAATTTTAATCAAGCACAAGAACAGATGCATATTCATACAGCTTTTAAGTACTGAGGAATATTTGTGCGAGAGGAAAAAAAAGATCATACTGACCAGCAAAGACACAAAATATTCATTAACAGCAGTGAACAGTCAGAAGTAGTCTCATTAAAATTATCTTTCTCTTCGGGCTATTATATGAATAAAGCTACAAAAAAATTTAATGGCAAAGCAAGGATTTCTTTGGAGAAAAAATAAACTACTTCAAGAAAGCTGCTTTTAGTTAAAACATAAAGATGGTAGTTACAAGGTTTCTGCAAACATAACTGCTATTGCATTAAGGAAATGGCACAACAAACAGTAAATAGTGCCCCCAAGGGAAATGTAAGTATTGATTTTATTACGATGTTGGTTGGTTTGTATTTGCAATTGTCAACACTCATTTTAGGCTATGCATTAAGTGTCCTTATAATAGCTTTAGAAAAGAGTAAATATTAATTAGAAAATATTGATAATGTTTTTATATATATATATTGGGTTTAGTGAACAATACACATTTTAAAAGAAAGAAGATAAATGAAACTTATAATCATACCTAAGAGGCAAATCTTATGAACTGATTATAATTGTTTTCTTTTTTATTCATGGATTTGATACATTAAAAAAATCAGTAATATCAGCTGTGAGTATTGGTTTCTACTGAACATAACAACCCCTGCTAACTGGGCAAGAGGCACTTTTTCAAGTGGTGTCCTCTTATATTTAGCAGGGGGAGAGCAATTGTCCCTTATCACCCCAGCGCAGTGTCTTTCTCGTGGCTGTTGCTTGGGGTGTTCTCCATTCTTTTAGATTGTGAGTAGAGCCCTTTTGGGACAGGGAGCCAGTTAACTTTAATGTTATTATTTGCCTGTAAACCGCTTTGTGAACTTTGTGTTGAAAAGCGGTATATAAATACTAGTTTGATTGATTGATTGATTGATTGATTGATAAAGGGCTAGATCCAAAACTCCCCTTCTTCTGATGAAGGACCATCCTGCATCAAAAGGAGTCTTCTTCTGGTGAAGAATAAACCTGCTCTCATTGAAATAATGAGGGCAGGTTTTATTTTTCTGTTGACATTATCTAACAGCAATACATTATTACAACATAAAAGGTCTAAAAGGTAGACCACAAAAGGAAGACACACTGTTGAGTCTACAAACCTCCGCAAGTATTAAGCAAGATGATTAACATTGCTTTCAATGTATTAAGCAATAGCAATTAACTATTGGTTCTCCAGGAAACCAACTTTTCAACTTTTTGTTACATTAAGTAGCAGGTGTAAAATGTTTTATAGTGCAGGGAGAATCTTTTCATCATACAAATCTGTAAAGTTGAAATATTTAACATAAAGCATGGAAGCAGCCTATTTGGTATAAATATACCTTATCTTTGGTTGGATGAAACATTAGTTAAATGCCATGCATGCTGTAACATAACCCCTTCTAGTACCCTCTGCCCTTATCTTATTAAGGTATAGAACCAGGATTGATAGAAAACCAAGACATGTTCTGCCTTACATAGAACTGCTTTAGTTTACCAAAGTCACTGGGACAAGCTCACTGGTGTGATCATCACTAAGGTGGTGAGCCTGTATCTATGTCATTACACAGGCCCCCACACATTTTGTTTTCTTAGTATATTCCTGGGTATATTTCATGGCTTCCACAAGAGAAAGCTTCTTGAACCATTCTCTAATGGTTATGCCATATCTCCGGAACCAGACACTATAGGGCAAAACTGATGCCATTTTTGGAATCAAGATCCCAAATTCATATAAATTTTGAATCTGAATTTATCACCATAAATTTTGAAATTAAAAAACTGTTTTCCTGACCCTCAATTTCACAGGCCTATGCTATCGTTTATGGACCACAGCAGCATAAGCTTTGAGCTATCTTACTCTAGCCCTTTTCATACATTTGTTGTGCATACTATCAATGTGCATTAAAAATGACATCATGGCAGCATGGTTTATCTGCTAACCTATGTGCATTAATTGTAAGATATTGGAAGACCTCCACGCACTCAACCGTATACCTAGGAGATACACAAGGATCTCTGAATGTGTAGAATTAGCATGTATTGTTCGGGAATTGAACTTTCCACCGCTGTATTACACTGTCATTACATAAAGATACTTTTTCCAAACTCCTGCTCAAATACTGCACGAAAACAGTGAACTCAGTTGTAAACACAGTTTTACTTCTGCATAATATACGGAATAGTCATATTGCTTAACCCAGTGGTTTTCAACCACTGTGCTGCAGCACATTGGTGTGCAGCAAAAGCTCTGCATTGTGTGCTGCGGGAATTTGGTAGAAGGTCATTTATTAGTAGGGTCATTAGGGAGGGTGAGCCCCTTCCCCCCAGCAGCACACTGTGCACTGACAATTTTAATGTCTTGTCATTATGCCAGGAGAAGAAAAAGGTTGAAAATCACTGACTTAACCATTGTATTGCAAAGAAGCATCTCTTTTGACGGAAACTCATTGAGAGAGAACACATCCATTACTCCCAAATATATTCCTATAAATGTTTTCTATATTCCTACGGGTACTGACCTACTTACAAAAGTATTTCACACCCAGAGAATTGAAACCAGTTCTGATGGTTTCAGAATTTGTGGGATTCTCAGGAAAGATAACATCACCTAAGCCCATTAAAACCCATCGTCTACCATAGGCGTGTTCACGCAACACTTTTAATGTTGCTTGTTTGCAACATTTTCAGGGAACGTCCAAGCAGAGAAATATGTTCTTGAAAAAATTTCAAAGTTTTTCCATATACCTGAAACAGCAGCAATTGAAATGCACGTCAAACATACACCACACAAAGTTTTTTTTTAAGAACTGTCCATTGTACTAGCCTATAGATTCTTATCTAAATCATATTCAAAAACATTGGCCTTGTGCAAGAAAATCCCACCCCAGCATTTTTTTTTTTTTTAGTGAGCCTATCTTGCAAAGCAGGCCTATCTTGCAAAGCAGGGGTTCTTGTTTGACCTCTGAGTACCCTGCAAACACCAACTTACACCAGTGGCATAACAAAGGAGGCAAGGGGCATTGCTCCAGGTATCATACCTTGTTCTTAGAGTCCTCAAGAAGGGGGTGCCTCTTTGAACACTGTGTGAAAACTTGGTACATTGCCCCAGGTACATTACCCTAAGACATATGTACACTGCTGGAAACCTAAGTTTCCAGTAAATAATGACTGAGGCTGCAATCCTAGACATGCTTATCTGGGAATAAGCCCCAGTCAACTCAATGGGACTTATTTTTGAGTATACATGAAAAGGATTATGTTCCAGAGTGATATGTGAATAAACCCAGCAGCATTCCCCCTCCCAAAAAAAATATGAAGAAGTCTTAGAAGATAGTTGTGTTCCACAGCTGATTACTTGTTTACTTGTAACTGAAGAGCTGCAAACCAAGTAGATTCCAAGGTCTAGTCCCTCACCATAAATAATATGCCAAAGTTTCATTTTTTATCATAGTGGAAGGATGGGATACCCTGCAAACAACTCCAGTACCTAAATTTCCCTGAAACATCTATCTTTGGCCTCTTGGTGCATAAAAGTGGGTGACCCCAAATTCTGGAAAAATGCAGAGAAACCCAGGAATTTCTTACTTGAGAATTCCTATTCTGGGATGAAGAAGGCTGGCATTTGAGACCTGTGGGTATGCCCCTCCTACGCCATGAGACAGGGCCGACTGAAGATTAAGACTCCACCCCGTAGGAGGGCATCCCAGCCCCCAGTCCGGAACTGGAGAGCCGAACACCCTCCCGATGCGCCTACAGGCACCAACCCGTTTCTCCCGATGGAGCAGGTAACTTCAAACTGCAACCTCGAACCAGTAACAGAGAAACAGAACAGAACAGCTTGAACACAGAACAGAAAGAACAGCATCAGGGAAAGAACAGCAACCTCTGACTGTGACCCTCCCCCTCTATCCCCCAAGGCCATGCCCCGCCGAGCCTGGATTGCAGCGGGTCGAATGCCAGCCTTCCTCATCCCAGAATAGGAATTCTCAGGTAAGAAATTCCTGGGTTTTTCTGGGCGGAGGAAGGTCTGGCATTCGAGACCTGTGGAATATGCCAGAGTTGTACGGAAACAGGGGTGGGCCAGGCAAGGCAAGTCACCTAGACCAATACCACCTTCTGTAGCATCCGCCTGCTGTAGTTGGCCTCAGCAGAAGCTGCGGCATCCACCGTTTGACATGAGGATGGGAAGAGATATGGTCTCCCTGCCCGGCCCCAAGAACACTATTGACGGTGGCCACCTGCCTCCTCAATGTATTGATGCTAAACCCCTTTTTAAACCCTCTTGTAGAAATTCCAAAATGTGCTTAATTTTGGGTTTGGTTTCCCGCACCCCCCCTGGCCCTGCACCAGTAAGCAAACTTAGTCCAGGTCCTGTTATAAACCCTTTTTGTTGACTCCTTTCTAGAGGCCATAATGGTCTTCATGACCTCGTCTGAATAACCGAAGGGCCTCAGAGCTTGCCACTCCAAGCTGCTAAGCGGTATAATTGGGGCTTGGGATGTAAAAGGGGCCCTTGCAGAAGGATATCCGTGCAAACAGGGAGCATCTACTTGGGTATACTTGACAGTCTGACCAACTTGGGGAACCACGGCCTTCTGGGCCACAGGGGAGCCATTAGCACCACTTCCGCTCTGCGATGCCTGATGACTCTCAAAACTCTTTGGATCAGAGCTACTGGGGGAAATGCGTAGAGGAGGCCAGACGGCCAAGGAGCTGTCAGGGCGTCCACATCCTCTGCCTCCGGATCTGGAGCTCTTGCCATGAACCTGGTTACTTGTCTGTTTTCCCTGGCAGCGAAAATATCTATCGCTGGTCTTCTGAAAACTCTCGTTATTTCCCTGAAGACCTTCGGATTCAACTGCCATTCTGCCTCCTTCACTGTCTGACGGCTGAGCCAGTCTGCTGACACGTTTTGCACCCCCACCAGGTGCTCTGCCGAGATGGACGCAAGGTTTTCCTCTGCCCATACCATCAGAAGGGCCGCTTCCTGCCGAAGACACGTTGATCTGGTGCCCCCTTGACGATTTATGTAGGCCTTGGTGGATATGTTGTCCGTGCGATCAGCACATGACGACCCTGCATGTGGTCCTTGAAGTGCAACAACGCCAATCTCACAGCTCAGAGTTTGAGTAGATTGATGCTGCACAGGGATTCCTCCTTTGTCCACATGCCTTGGGCCATGGCCTTCATCATATGGGCTCCCCAGTCCAGCAGGCTTGCGTCTGTCATAACTATAACTGTGTCTGGCAGTTCCAGGCTTACTCCTCTTGAGAGCCACTCCTGGTCAAGCCACCAGACCAGACTGTCCCGAAGCTCTGGGGTGATCTGGACCCTGATGTGTCTCTGAGTCTCCATCTGCCTCTGAAAGGGCATTAACACTTTCTGTAACGGCCTCAGGTGAACTCTGGCCCACTTCACAATGTCCTGGCAGGACACCATCATGCCTTGTAAAGACGCCAGTTCCATGAGGTCCATGTGAGGGGCCCGGAAGGTCTTGTCCGTAAGGTTCTTCAATGTCTGCTGTCTGTCCCCCAAAAGAGAAACTCTGAAGGATTCTGTGTTTATCTGTAGTCCCAAATGCTCCGTTAGAAGTGTCAGTTCCAACGCACTCTGTTTGTTGATGACGAACCCGCCCTTCTGCAGCACATCGATGGTCAACTGCACACTGTGGAAGGCCTGTTCCCTGGACACTGCTTTCACCAATATGTCGTCCAGGTCCTGGTACAGGTAAACTCCCTGCTGTCTCAGGTGGGCCACTGGGGCAATGAGGCGATTTGTGAATACTCTGGGCGCAGCTGTAAGCCTAAACGGCATCGCCCTGTATTGTAAATGATCCTTGCCATAACAAAAACAGAAAAAACATCTGTGCCGGGGTCAGATGGGAACATGGGGGTAGGCCTCAGATAAGGCCAGATGGTCTCCCTGTTCCAGCGCAGCCACAATGGACCTCCATGTTTCCATTCGAAATTTCCAAGAATCCGTTCAACCATTTCAAGTCCAATATGGCCCTGGTGTCCCAGTTCTTTTTGGGGACTAGAAACAGGACAGAGTAAATGCCTTTCCCTCTCTGACCAGAGGGAACCTTCTCTATGGCGTGGATGTCCAGCATGTGTTGAATGGCTTGGAGCATCTGTGAATGTTTGATCGGGTTCTTGGATGACGGTACTTTCCAGAATCTGTTGGCTGGTTTTTTGATGAATTCCAGGGGGTAACCCTGAGAAACAGTGTCCAACACTCAGGCATCTGAAAATATTCTTGGCCAATATGCAGCAAAATGCAGGAAACACCCCCCAATAGACCCAGAAGATTCTCCTGGCCTGGCGTCATGCGTGACATTGATCCTTGTTGTTTTTAGAGCTGTTAGAGTTGGACCCTGCAGGGGGACGCCCTTTGGAGAAGAAACACACCCTGTGCCACTTGGGTTTGTGGCTATCCTTCTGACACTGCTCAGAACGGAAGGATTGAAAGGACTGCTCCGTGGCTTTAGGTTGCTCCTTCTTACTTGATGGAAGGACCTTCCTTTAGTCCTTATTCTCGATTAAAATAGGGTCAAGGGCTTGCCCAAACAATTTAGATCCCTGGAAGGGTACTCCCATGAGCCTGGCTTGAGAACCAGCATCCACCTCCCAGTTACGGAGCCATATGTTGCGGCGAGCTACCACATTGGCAGCCATAGCTCTTGCGTTGAATTGAAGTGCATCAAAGGATGCATCTGCCAAAAAGGCCGCAGCCATGGCGATCTTTTTCAAGGTGCTCTTGGCTGGGCTGGAGAGATCCAGATCAGTAGCTGCTAGTTGCTCTGCCCAGACAGAGGCGCCATGATGGAGTTAGCAGCCAAAGCCCGGAAGGCGTTAGCAGAGGCATGGAAGTCCCTTCGCATGGCTGTCTCCACGTACTTATCGCACGGGTCCTTGGCCCCCCCTCTCCTTCTGAAGGGATCACGGCTGAAGATGACAGAGCCACAACTGAAGAGTCCACTGTGGGAATCTGCAAAGCAGTCAAAACCTCGTCTGGAAAGGAATACAGCTTGCTGTTAATCTTTGAGGCATGTTTGATTGACGTGGGGCTTTCCCATTCTGAATCAAGCACTCTCTGGAATGGTTCAGGAAAAGGGATAATGGCCGGTTTGGCAGGTCCCTGGGGGAAGAATGGATTAAATGAAGCCCGACTTTGGGATGCTTTTTGGTTAACCTGATCCAACTTAAGGGTACAGGTGACTTTAGCCAGCATCCTGGGGAAAAACTCAGCCTTGAAGAAATGGTCCATTTTAGGGTCCTGTTCTTCCCCCTTCCCCTCTTCTGACAGCTCGCCCTCCTCGAGGTCAGATCCTGATGCGGGTATGGAAGAGCTGCTAAGGGAATCACTGGAGGAGGATTGCTGTCTACGCCTCTTCTTAGAACTGTGCTTTTTGTCCTTTTTGGCCACTTTGGTTCTGCGCTTGGCTTTTTTCTTTGCCCTTTTGCGGGGCCGTTGTTCCTCCTCAGAGGACGGGCTGTCTCCTGTTTTGGAGAGGGAGATAGGGCTTGGGGAATGGTGTCATTTTTTCGAAGCTACCTTGCCCCCCTTTTTAATTGGTTCTGAGGCATCAGGCAACAGACCCTGTTTACGGATCTCCTGCATGGCCACCTTCATCATCTGCGTGAACTGGTCCTGAGAGACTGGAGCTGCTTGTTGCTGGGAAGGACCCTCCTCAGGTGACACACTGGGGCCCCCAGAACCGCCCTCCTCCACCTTCTCCGCCATCCCAGTACTTGCATGCCGTCTGGAAAATGGCGGGAACAGTCGCAGCGGTTGGTGCTAGCGCGCTTCTGCGCCCTGCTGGCTGCAAGATATCAGAGTCTGCGGGGCTGCCTGCCTCTGCTCGCACCTCCGCGGACTGTGCTGCCTCTGCCATGCTCCCCAGTGCTTCGCCCCAAGGCCCGCTCTGACCTGCGGCTGGAAATATCAAGCTGCTAGCGTCTAGGGCCCGGACCGGCTAAAAATGCCGCTCTAACCACAGGGAGCATGTGCACACACACGGGAGCAGCCTAACAGTCTCGCTTCCTCGCGTCACACGATTCCAGGCTCCGACCCGAAGGCCGGGTTGAGCCTGGAGAGCAGCCGAGCACCGCAGCGACAGGCCCAAGGGGATCCACTCCTCCACGGTACTCCAGACAGAGTGACCCCCGAGCTGGGACTCAGGGGCCTCTCATCGTTGTCGAGCAGTGGGACCGCATGGGCCGGCTGCAGAGAGTCTGCCCCGGGCATGGACGCCATCATTGTCCTCTCCTCCCACCGACTCTTCCCTGGCTGGTCCAGAGGCAAAGAAGACAGGGAAGGAAGACAAAGATACAGGGAGAGCAAGAGGAGAGAGGAAAAAAGGGAATGGAAAAAGGAAAAAGTCCTAATCTTCTGCTGCACTCTGTGGAGCCCAGCAACGCGCAACCTTGTCCCTAGGCAGACAGAGCCGGACTGGGGGCTGGGATGCCCTCCTATGGGGTGGAGTCTTAATCTTCAGTCGGCCCTGTCTCATGGCGTAGGAGGGGCATACCCACAGGTCTTGAATGCCAGACCTTCCTCCTCCCAGAGAAATCCTTTTCTCTCCACTTTCAACAGAAAAAAAATTCAGGAAAATTGGTGGAATTTTTTTTGGTGTGTGTGTCTTACCTATTACTAACATCGCATTGATGTTATTGCATTGATGGTAGATTAATTCGAGAGAGGCAGGATTTGCAATCTGATGATTCTCTGACCTTCTTGGATGCTCTGTGCAATGTAAGAATGGTGCACGTATTGGGGGAGTGGGCCAGTGCTAGTCTGGATGCAAATGTCTGACCTCCACACTTTCAAGAGTCAGCCCTGGTAAGAGTCATAGGCTTAATTTCTTCGAGTGATATTTTAAGTATCCAAATATATAGAGAGAAATGTAATGTCTTTAAAATAAACACCCTTGGGCTAACTATGTCTGTAAACAATAGTGAAAGCCCTCTCTTGCAGCCATCACTAGAAAATAAGATAAATTGCCTTTGCACGTGTCATTACAGCAATACTATTTTCCATAATGAGATGACCTTCTTTTCTCCTTAACCCTTCTCCCAGCCAAACCACCTACCTCAACTTTGCCTTCTGTTTCTCTAATCCTCAATTATTTATGTTTTCTTCATGCTGCTTTGTCCGCCATGGGAGCAAAATTGTGTTTGGTGAAATATAGACCTAATTATACCATGAATCCCAGCAACAAAAAAGACACAGCAGATGTTACTTCAGACGTGCTAACAGTGCCTGTGCTCAGTGCACATACAACAGAAGGACTCAACAAGAATCTGAAAACAATATATGATAAAGGCAGCTTAAGCATGCAAAATATTTTAAACGGAAATAATATCAAGGAAAGCATGTCAGTCCATATTACTCCAAAGCATTTACTGACCTGATCCCAAGAGTTACTACATTCAACATGTATTTTAATCTCTCTGTAATATAAATATGTGGAGTGTACACTCTTATGATGACAGAAGTGAGTTACAGCATCAGCTAACAGCAGAGAAAAAAATGGCTTCAAATCCTGAAATTTAACTCAGCCTTTTTTCCCTTGTAATTAGTTTAAGCCCTCTGTTTCAGCAATAGAATATTTTTTAAAATGTGTTTTTAAATGTAAGAATAAGGAGAGTTTGTAACCATAGTTTCTCTCCAAATTGTCTGAGGACCATCTAAATTATGGAAAGTCATATTGCAACTTTTTTAATTGCAATGTACAGGAAAAAATATTGATAATAATGAAATATACTCTATAAGTCAGCTTCCAAAGGTCAGTTTCCAAAGGGCTATAATCATTTTCAAGAAATGTCTTTGTTGGGTTATACCAGAGGATGCCTTCTCAATCTCACAGCCCAGGAGTCTCCAAACACTGGTACAGGGGCCAGATGCAGCCCTCAGAGAGTTTCTATCTGACTTGTGGCAACTCTCTGGTCCATTATGAACTTCTGGCCTTCTGACCTTGCAGGCATAGACTGCATCCTTCAAGCTGTGCTCTGCTTGTGTGTGGAGGGTATCTTGAGGGCCAGGGAGGATGCGTGAAGCCTCTACGGCCCTCAGAATGCTTTTGGAACATCCCATGGCCCTGCCTTAAGAAGTAATGCGGCAGAATTGAAGCCAGGGGGCGGGCTTAGCGGCCATGTTTTTATACTCAAAACAATGCTGATTCCAAGCATTTCAGATTGCTTTTCTCGTACTGTTTAGGACTGAATAGTTTACTCCTGAAGTAAAAACTTACCAAAATAAAAACGTGTGATCGTGTAGAAACATTATTGGTAACCTTATTATGAGTTAATATGCAATTACAAGGTTAAATTCCTCGTAATTATATTACTGAACATACCGGACGAAATGCTACTTGCTGTCTATTTAAACTCGGATTACACTGTTTTGACAGACTTATTTTTTGAAATCTACACAAGCAAAAATAAAACGGCCATGCCCCATAAAAAAAAAGTCTGTTAATGTTCAGAATTTCATAAGTATTACAGTAGGAAAACTACATTAAAATCTCTTCATGACACAAGTAGTTGTCAATATGAGAGGAATTCTTTTTTTACTTCTAGACTACTAAGAGTATTTTTTTAACTTCTACACTTACACCCCCCCCAAAGAAAAAAAACAAATTCTGTTAATGTTCAGTACTCACTGAACGGTAGTTTTATTGAACCGATGTAATGTGAATACATGAATCTTTCCGCGGAAATTAAATCCCATTTTTCGTTCAGCAATTCGCACACCCGTATGCAGAACACGCAGGCATGCTTAAAGAGGTTGAAAATAACTTTTACACGCGTGCAGGGAGATTTTTATTCATGAATTCGCGGCAATCCTCCTCCTTCGCAGCGATGATCTGCTTCAGCCATCTTATTATACCCTCGGCTTCAAGAATATTACGTCATGGCTTCTCCAGTGTATAATAACTCCATGTTTTGGAAGGCCAAAAATAGTAACTTCCTGGTTTTCCCAAAGACCTGGAAGTGATGTTTTTAGGCCCTATGAAGGCATTAGACAGTTTTCTGAGGGTCGGAGAGGCCTCCTTAGCCCTTAAAACTGGGTGTTTCCTTTCCTGTGATCTACTGGTTCTAAGATATTTATTCCAGCACATTTAAGTAAGCTGCTTATAGGGTAGAGGAATGAGAGTCCATTAAAGTGTGCACTATATTTCTGTGGTGTGTGTTGGTGCTTAGAATAATCCTCAGACTTTGAGCCTTTTCATCCATTCATCTAAGTTTCATCTCTAATGTATTTAGTTAAATTTTATATTTAAATTTATTTTTCTGGCCTTCAATGCACGTGCCAGATATCTGATGCAGCCCACCTAACCAGCTAAAAGGATTGGAAACCCAGGCTCTAGCACACTATAGAAACCTAAAGAAGCACCTGTAGATATTTCAAGAATCTTTCCCACTGGACACCACCCAACTGTGCTGAACTGGTCTCTGTGCCTCCTTGTTTCTGTTTTAAGAGCTTAACATAATGTGGTTAAGCTTAACATAATGATGCACCTGCTCCTTGAATCAGAGATGTTCTGTTCAGACAAAAATTCTGTGTATAATTGATACATGGCGGGGGAGGGGGAGAGATACAATTGCACTTGCTGGCTCTATCCCAAGCTGCACATATTGATCAGCTGCTTGTACAGAGCCTGTGTGTATACAAACTACACATCTAGATTCTTGAGGAAAAGAGAAAAGAAAGGGAGAAGCAAGAGAAAATGACATCAGAATGACCAAAGCCATCAGAGAAAGAATATGGTGACAAAAGATCAAAATTCTTTCCATATTCTGCCTTCTTATTGGTAACTAGCTTTTTGTTACCCGGCGTTGCCCGGGGGACAAAGTATCCCCAGCGTGTAGTAGGAGAAGGAATGAATACAGGGACAGAATCAAGCAAAGGAGCGTACTGAAATTGTCACACGCACTGATCAATGTCTGCAGGTCCCGTGGCAGTGTGAGAAACTCACAGTAATGTTAATTTAACTCAAACCCTGTTTGTAACCCACATTGTTAGTTTCCCCTCCAGGAGGAAGAATAAATATGAGGAGACAGGGACAAAATCAAGTACAAGGGCAAACTGGAGCTGTCATACTCACTGACCAGTGTCTGCAGGTCGTGTGTTAGGATAGCACTGAAGTATGAGAAAGTGGAAGAGGTGGCCAGCTAACTCTCTGGAAATAGGTCCCTCTCAGATCCGACTGGGTGCTGGAACTCTCTGGATCATTTGCAACTCTTTTAAGCCAGTTTCACTTTCGGTTTGGCTTTGTGAATCACATAACCTGCAGAATCGTTTCTGACCACAGGGTGGCAGCAGACCTGTAGCCCAATGCAATCCCTTTGGTTCATGACGATCTGGCCCCGCTCCCCCCAAAAACGGGGGGCTGTAGGGGGGTCTGATATATATATATATCAGGATATGAAGCAAATACACAAAGAGGTTAGGAAGGCAGTTCCACTCATTAAGACTGCAATCCTAACCTGGAGTTAGGTTGGCATAGTTAGGTCAGCAAAGTTTGGCCAGCACAAGGGCTACTGTAAAGTGCGTTTGGACCACTCTCTGTGTCAGAGAGGATGACCCACGTTTGTGTGTTGGCCTTTCCGAGAGTGCAATCCTAACCAACTTCCCAGCACCTGGGTAAGGGCAATGCAGCTCTGGGGTAAGGGAGCATACATTCCTTTACCTTGAGGAGGCCTCCATGACTACTGCTCCACTGCAGGATACAGCACATACCCCATTGGCACAGCTCTGTGAGTGCTGGAAAGTTGGTTAGGATTGCGTCCTGAGAGTGGTCCAACCAAACTTTATGGTGTCCCTTTTGCCAACCAAACTTTGCTGGCCTAACTGTGCCAGCCTAACTCCAGGTAGGATTGTGCCCTAAGTGTGCGCACATATGCATGTGTATCTATAAGAAGGTTTTGAAGAGACTTTTCCTGTTTAATGGTGAAGGAAAATACTAATCATCTCACATCCTACAACATGAAGTGACCAGGAACAGTGTTTGATAATTTAAAACAATAGATCAGAAAATAATTATTGATAGAGGATGGACATAAACTTTGGTTGTTGAAATCTAAGGCTATCAGAGAAGGGAATGAATGTTGAATTTATGTTGTGGAAAATTGATCCCAAGTTGGTTTTACACTTCATCAGAAAGTTTTCTCTTGTGTGCAAAGAGTTAATGAAGCATACTAAACCTGCAAATTTTTAGCACTTGTGTGATAAAATCTCAAGCCTACATAAAATTGTACTTTTTTTTTTACACTGAGTATGAAATTATGACTGGAATTCTTCATTCCTTTATATATTTTCAGATTTAATTAACTAGACACAGAAAAATGATTCTAACATTCAAAGCCTACATGCATTCATTACCCCAATAATGTGTAAATAAGCACTAATCCACACATGCAGATAAATCATATGATACAAAGTTGCTGTACCAGTTTACACATGGGGTTAGGAGTGTAAACTCTTAAAGTAACAAGATTCTGATGCCTGATACTAGAGGCCAGTGAAAGTTTGGAAAAGGAGCAAGGGGTGGACTAAGGGGAGCAAGGGGTGGACCTAACTTTTGGTAGGTTCAATGATGTAAACTATAATTTTCTGGTCCACGTAGTGAGGGCCCCTGCCAAAAGCTACCTGCTTCACAAGATATCCAACTTTAAGTCCATAAAGTAGTTGTGACCCTTGCTTTTCTGGGAGATGGCCAACAACAACAACAACAACAGGCCAGCAAGGCCAGTTTATTACCCCCTAGTTAACTGACTACCCTGATCCTAACCCTAACTTGGGCCGCAAACACGCTGTGCATTGGCACAATTTTCAAGGCAGAAAAGCCTTGTGCGCTGGCCTTCAGGCCCCAACTCCCAGGCTCGGAGGCCCAAAGTTAAGGCCAGCTCTGTGAGGTCTGCCCAGAGACTCAAGGAAGGCAGCAGGACACAGAACGGGGCAGGGGGACGGGTGGAATGGGGTGGGGACGGTACGGAATGAGCAGGGCCGTGAGAGGGAACGGTGTCCGGATCTGGTCTTTGGTCCAGATCCTAACTTCCATCTCTGGCCCCAATTGGGCCACTTGGAATTGCATTGCCAATTTTGGTGGCATGGCTCCAAGTGGCTCCATCTGGGCTACTTCACGGTATTTGGGGGAAGGGGAATATTTTTCCCTTTCCCCAGACAGCGCAGCAGCATATCCAAGCCCCAGCTGGATATAGGGCAGGCGTGACAGACTGCCTATTCCAGCCCAGGTTTTGGATTGTGCTCTGACAAGTCTATATAAGGGTTCAAAATACAGATTTCTTTCTCCATCTCAAAATCTCCCTCCCTATGCCTGATTTCTGAATGCTAAGGGATGTGGCTATAATGGTGATTTGGCAGTAGTGCTGTCCACACACACACACACCCCAACAGCAGCTTCTTTAACCCCTGATGCACATTGCCTAATCTGCCTTTTCAGTTTTGCAGCCTACTGAAGCCTCACTTTCCCAAAGGAGATCTTTTTGGTGTTCCTGCATTGGTGGGGAGGGCGAAGGATTGGTCCGTGAATAAATGTGTTTTATACATCATTTATCCTGTGTCTGTATTGATTACTGATATTATACCACCAATTATTTTTATGACTACATTTGTTTCCAACTTTGCCATTTTTAAAAAAAAATGTACAACAAAATTTAAAAAGCTCTATTTAATTTAACTCAAATTGAAATGGGCATTCTATTTGTGGTGAGAAATATAGAGGTGCCCACCTCTGCCACTGCTACACTTTGAATTTAGAGAAATAACTAGACCTGGTTGAAGGGTCAATAAATGATCCATAAGACACAATTCAAGGGCCCTGCTGTTTTTTTCACCAGTTTAACTGCAACCTGCTACGCTAAAGTTATTTATGTGGATGAGCTGATCAGCACAGGGCTGAGCCTGACAGCTCAGGGAGAAGTGCCAATAGATGTTGCTTTTCCAGAGTTTTGTGACCTTATTATAAAGAACTCTTTTGGCTGGACCACAACAAATACTTTGATAAATTTATGACTACTTCTACAAGTTCTTATTCTTATTTCCAAGTTTCTGAAAGCAAGATCTGCTTTTTTCATTTTAAAGTTTTTATAATGTAATACAATAATGCCTACAAGCTAGGCTTCAGCAGTATGTGAATCGAGAACTACCAGATGTACAAGCTGGTTTCCGAAGAGGCAGAGGAACTAGAGATCAAATTACCAAATTGCTGGAATCAAAATCGCTGGGAGAAATATCAACAACCTCAGATATGCAGACGACACCACTCTAATGGCAGAAAGTGAGGAAGACTTAAAGAACCTGCTGATGAGGGTGAAAGAGGAAAGTGCAAAAATTGGCTTGAAGCTCAACATTAAAAAAAACTAAGATCATGGCCACCACTCCCATCACTTCCTGGCAAATAGAAGGGGAGGAAATGGAAGCAGTGACAGAGTTTATTTTCCTGGACTCCAAGATCACCGCAGATGGTGACTGCAGCCATGAAATTAAAAGACGTTTACTTCTTGGGAGGAAAGCTATGGCAAACTTAGACAACTTAATAAAAAGCCGAGACATCACCCTGCCAACAAAGGTTCGCATAGTCAAAGCTATGGTTTTCCCAGTAGCAATGTATGGCTGTGAGAGCTGGACCATAAGAAAGGCAGAGCGCCGAAGAATAGATGCTTTAGAATTATGGTGCTGGAGAAGACTCTTGAGAGTCCCCTGGACTGCAAGGAGGTCCAATCGGTCCATCCTACAGGAAGTCAAGCCTGATTGCTCCCTGGAAGGACAAATCCTGAAGCTGAAGCTCCAATACTTTGGCCACCTCATGAGAAGAGAGGACTCTTTAGAAAAGACCCTCATGCTGGGAAAGATGGAAGGCAAAAGGAGAAGGGGGCGACAGAGGATGAGATGGTTAGGCAGTGTCACCAAAGCGATGAACATGAAATTGGGCGAACTCCGGAAGCTAGTGGAGGACAGGGAGGCCTGGCGTGCTGCGGTCCAGGGGGTCGCAAAGAGTCGGACACGACTTAGCGACTGAACAACAACAAATGCAATTTGCTCTGATATTTAAACATCTAGTGAGTACATTAAAAAAAAAATCAATGTACCACAAACCAAAACATTGAAAGTTGGATATATATTTTGTCAAAGAAAAATGATACACCACACTTATACTGTGTCAAAGAAAATGATACACCACACCATTTTGGGTGACACACCAGCATTCACCAACACCCAACAACTGAGTTTGTTTTTGTAATGATTTGATTTTTTTGTAATGATTTGATGTTTCTTTGGTCCAAATGATTGGACTATATTTTTAAATACATGAATGTGTACATAATTATTTCTCTTTTGTTGGGGTGGGGACTGACACCAGCAGTGTCAAGTTAGGCATTTTTGACACAGCAAACCCAAACGGTTTGCCATTACTGTCCTAGAGCATCTCCAGCAAGTGCCTGCCGAGCCTCTGCTTGAAGGTCGCCAATGATGGAGAATCTACCACCTCCCTCGGCAATCTGTTCCACTGTCGAACTACCCTTATCATTAAGAAATTCTTCCTGATACCCAACCGGAATCTCCTCTCTTGCAGTTTGTATCCATTGGACCTAGTTCTACTATCAAAGGCAGATGAGAAAAAATTTGTCCTTCCTTATGACAGCCCTTCAGATATTTGAAGAGTGCTATCATATCCCCTTTCAGCCTTCTCTTGTCTAGGCTGACTAACACTGAGCTAGATGGACCAATCATCTGATTCAATACAGGGAGTCTTAATATGTTCATATATATGATCATATACTGGGGGTAGATATGAGGCCTTCAGGAGTCAGACTTCGTCCATATGTCTATCCCACAGAACCTCCCATAATAATTTCTAGAGCACTGTTCCTGACAATTCCTGCCCCATACCTCCAGAAGTCTTAATACGTTCATATATATTAACATCTGTTGTGTGTTGTGTGGATACCCTCTCTTCCCAAACTCCATTTTCGGTCTCATCCTGGGAGTTAAAGCTATTAAGAATTGGTGCCAGGGACAGTCTCCTTTCCGCTCAGGGTCTTGCAATGCAGATCTGGGTTTCTGACAAAAGAAGTATGCAATGGCAAGTCTTGCCTAAAATATTAAGTTCCAAATCTGTTCAGGAGCTAGGTTCACCTGGGCAATTCTTTTCAGACTCTACCAAGAAGTCTCCCAACCTGAATCTAAAGCAACACACACCCTGCTACACCTATGGTCCAGCAGAAATGTTTTGATTGGTAAGCAATCAGGAGTCCACTCAATCCAATCAAGTCAGGAAGTTCCTGATGCATAACTAGAGAAGCAGCTCCAAACACCTTTGTTTTCTTAGGAATGTTTTGTTTCCTTTATGCAAATTGGTGTATCTACCCCTGTTCTAGAAGCAGAATTTTGGGGAAGGGGAAGAGAGAGGAAGGAGGGGGAAGTCACTTCTGAAACTAGCTGGAATATCCCTGCTGCGTCTTTGGAGGCTCCTGTCCCAGTCAGGAAGCCTCCTCCATCTTGGGCCCTGCCAAGGACTACTTTTTGCTCCACTTCTGGATCCTAGAATCTTGCAACTCTGCCTATGTTGCCTATAAGGACCTTGCATCCCTGACCAGCTGAATAGGATAGGTAGTATCCCCCCTTTTTCTCTTCCTTCTGAATTCTCATCAGAGCTCTCTCTCTCACTCTCTCCCCTCCCTCCCTCCCTCTCACCCACTAATTCCTGCTGTTCAAATCTCTGGAACTGAAAAGTACCTGGAATTAAATGTGCCTTTTACTGGTTACCTACACCTCTTTAATTACTTTCTTTGGAAAGCTCTGTCTCATGGATACTGTTAGCCTAACTCTGAGGCACTTTGAGGTTGTTCGCATCGCTCATCCACCTCAACGATCCCAAAATTGTCACACTGCTGAATTTAACCTTTCCCCAATTTCAGTTATTTGTGCATGTGCATGTGAATAAGCAGTGCTGATATAGTGGCCGTTTCATTCCTAACGATCAACAAATTGATGGAGGAGTGCGGTCATTAACAGTGTATCCCATTCTATGGTCATGTTGGCTACAAACACCCTGATCTGTAGACAACATATTTGATAATACCATTATGCGATTTATAACATTTAATTTTAGATCTGAAATCTAAATAGCAATGCCCTCTACGCTGAGAAAACGTGGATAAAATATAGACAAGAGACAGCTAACAAACACCATGCGTGTGAATATCTCCAGATCACCCTATTATTAATATTCATTCTTAATTCTGGTTAGTTAGCATGCCAGCACGTGTTAACATAAAATATCATGTCAATATTTTGGTTATCTGACTTTAAAGTGTTGGCATTTCATTTTACAACCTTTCCGGCAAGCAAGACCCTTATGCTCAGCTGAGCTTCTTAAAAGATAGCAAGCCCAGAAGGGAAACAGTCATCACTTGCAAAATATCTAGTGAAGTATCTGATGCTGAAACACTTCTGACATTAGCAGTTCTACTTGCTGTCATAATATCATTGGGTTGCGATCTTGTCAGACCTCATTTGCTAAGCAAGGTTGGGCTAAGCCATTTATTCATTTAAAAAGCACCCAAAGAAAACCAGATGCTCCAGGAAGCAGTCAGGGCTATTCAATAGGTGGTACTCATCCCCTACATGTCTCCCCTGAAATGGTGCCCCAACATGCAGCAATCATATTGCTGTTGATGGTACTGTTTTCTGATAAGTAAAATGAGGTTTTGACAGCTGGAGTCACTGGTGAACCCATCTATCTGAAGCAGATTTCAAATGCAAATTCTCACTACCTACATTTCTTCTGAAATGCTTGTTATTATTTTTCTTGTCCTCTGTGGCTACAGTGCAGTTTACAGTCTCTTTTACGCACATCTAAGACATGAAGACATGAACACTTCAGAGAGTGGAAGACATGCAATACCCTATGCCAAACTTGCAAAATCTAAACAGAAATCAAGTCTTTCTCAGATCATTTGGTAAAACAGGAGACGTCTCAAGAACTATTGTACAACAGTTCTAAACAGATCTAGAGTCCTAAAAGTCCTGATTTAAGCAACTAGAAACACATAATATGCTGTTATAATTGGCTGTTTCTCTTCACTCAAATTCAATGTTTATTTATATCTAGTATTGATTAAAAAAACTGTTTTGACAAAAAAAAATATTCCTAAGGAGACTCACACAGACAAGTTAAAGTAAAATACACACACACACACACACACACACACACGTTTAAAACAAATTCAGAGCAAGCAACAGTTAATAATACCTAGACTTTCTAACTAGCCTTTCTTAGTAAGGTCAATTAATTTCAAAAGCCTGGTGGCAAGGATGGAAATTTGGCATCATGGTGAAACTCAAGTAGAGTCCTGAGTCCCCACCCCTAAGACTTGCTTGGGCACAAGTCCTAATGTGTATCCATGGTGACTCGAGTCAGAGTATTTTGTGAAGCAAGCCGTGGGCAGCACAGGTCAAGCACGCCAGGGCAAAGACCAAAAGGAAGGGGGCAGGATGGACAACTGTGCCCATGTGTTTGCTAGGAAGGAACTGCCTCCCTGGCTTCACCAGGCAATCTGAAGGTAAGAACCTTTAGGCATATCCTTTTGCCCTACCTTCTCCAAAGAAAAAAAATCAGACAGCCCATTCTTCCAATGATCATCATTTCCTTCAGAAATGGACAAGAAACACACTCCTGCCTCTCTCCCCCATCTCTTGCTTGAAGCAAAATCTTAACCCTTCCCTGCCTGTTGGCTGGAATTTTGAGTTTTGGATGGCCCATGAGGTCTTTCACACTGCAAAAAAAAAGTAAGCAAGCACATGCAGTTTTGTGGGTTTTCAGACTAGAGTTTTCAGATTCATTCTTGAGTCACACCAGAGTCCTTAACATTTGTGACTTGAGTCTACTGAGTCAGCAAAAAATGTGTTTTTGCAACTTGGACTTGAGTCCCAAGACTTGAGTTTCCATCCCTGCCTGGAGAAATTTTAAAAAGTGTTTACATGTCTCCAAAATGGATCCAACAGAAACATAAATGAATGCATTCGACAACTCTGAAACCACAACTGAAAAAGCTTAACTCCTGGTAGAAAGCAATCGCAGTTCTTCAGAAGATGATACCTGCAGAAGAGCCATATCAGCTGACCTTGAAAGGAGTTCAAAAGAAGCTTTTGTGGCAGACAGTAGGTATTTGTTTTCAGAACTTCAAGCAGTACAGGCAGAGCGCTACTCCATTTAATTCTTGAAATGATTCATGTGCCCCTTACTGTCTCTTTGCAGGGACACATAATGCTATGAGAGATTGTACACTAGGCACACACACACACACACACACACACACACACACCGCTCTGTAGCTTCTTCCTTTCTCCCTTCTCACCTACAATATTCTGGGCTATTTGCACTGATGGGCAAACACCCAAGCACAACAGGAATATTCAATCCCTAGTTAAGTATAAACATTCAGTGGCACAGGAGTTCTTCCTATGCTGACAATGCAAGGCATTGCAATTCAGAGTATCAGTTACAGCATAACAAATCCAGAATACGCCTTTTATGTTGGTTTCTTAATTCATGAAGTATGCCACAATGAATTACATTAAATAAATCAATAAAGCAAAAAGGAAGATGGCTAAACTAAATGGTATTATACTAAATTATAGTATACATGATAGTGGCATTAGGCTGTGTTTCAGAATGCTGATACCTGTAGAATTTTATTAGGTACAAAAATATACTTTAAGTTAAGTAATGCTTATATTAGGAAACATTTAAAGTTACTAATCAATTCAGCTGGAAGAAATAATCCTTGAAATAAAAGGGTATTTAATCTCCTGGGAATTGTTGTATATATATACACTTAAACCTGTCTAAAATGTACAGATTTAAGGATTCCTTATTGTAAATGGAGAGTCCATGACCTTTACTGTTTTTCCCCCTTGACATGTCAATGACCAATGCATAAAAGGAAACACATTGAGGAAGGAACTATAATGCAATGATCTCATTGAGAGTGTTGCATTATGGTTTGGGCAGCATGTAAAGGTTCCCCTGGCACTTCTGCTTACAGCAATTTGAACTGCTCTAGCAGCTAGGTATGATTTGTGACATATTTCAGCCTCATTCTTTATTGAGAGCAAGCACAGGCAAGCGTATGAAATATGTCCAATGAATATTGGAAAGGAGAGGTAAACACTTCATAGAATATAGTAAAATCTGGAAACATCTCAAGTTTAAAATCAGAAACAGTAAATCCTGAACCCTTTTTGGGGGGGAGTAGGGAAGGGCGTGCTGTGGTCCGTGGGGTTGCAAGGAGTCAGACATGACTTAGCGACTGAACAACAACAGGGAAGGAATGAAATACAAGAACGTAGATGTGCTGGAGTGTGATGCGGTTCTGCTAAGCAGATAAGATCAATAACCTTATCTCAAGCCTTCTGTATCATCTGTTAGCTAAACCTGTTTGCCTAATGGTCTTTGATGGCTGGTGGTTACTTTAATGCTTGTAAACATATCACACCTATTTGACTTGGAACTGATTCCCAGCGATTCAATGATTTAATTTGTTATAGTAAAAAAAAAATTCAAATCTAAAACATTATGTTGCCCACGTATCTATTACTAGGGGTGGGTTTGTTTGTTTTTTGTTGAAAACCACTTTTTGGCAGTTAAACACCGCCAAAATATATGAATAAAAACACAACACCGCATTTTTGCATTTTTCCAGAAATTAAAATAGGCTATTTTTCCAATTAGAAATAATACTGTGGCGGCATCTGCTGATGCAATATCACCTATATCATCTACCTAATACACTTTTAAAGCATTTAAAATTAATAAAAATGAGAACTTGGAATGAGAAAGTAGAACAAAAACGCATAACAGTGACATTTTAATCAAGAAATTTTGGAAAAAATATCACCAAAACACTCCCCTATCTATTACACATATCAATTTGAATTATTGCAGCAGTTTTGAAAGCTACCGAATGATAACGAATAGCTGATTTTTCAGTCATCCATTGCAACTTTCAGTCTTAAAGCATAGTAATGGATTCCACTAGATAATAGAGATGCCAATAAATTCTGGCACAGGAAGACTTTGGAGGAAATCCAGTTATCATGGTAAAAACAAGCACAACAGATTGGGAACTTACTGGCAGTGTTGTCCACAAGTCTCGAAATTCAAGTCAAGTCAATTCAGGAATCTCCACTCCCTCGTGAATTGACTTGTGGCGATTCCACCCTGGAATTTCATGAGTCTTTTCGGGGCAAGCAGTGGGGCAGGTCAGGCCCGCAAGCACATGACTACGAATGGTAAAAATGGGAGGTGCAGTCATTTCACACTTAATGTTAACGTTCCAGCAGGCCAGCAATGTGCTGCTGGCAGTGCTTCACTCCTAACCGGTCGCCGTGACAAAACCTCCCCTCTGCTATTCACATCACAACTGAACTCAGAAGACTGGAAGGGAGAAAAATAGTCCCGGTTGTGGCACATCATTCATTCAGTGAAACCTGTTTTCCATTAAAGCTGGGCTGGCCTGCAGCTGTTACACGAGTGAACATGCGTGGCAGCAGGGAACCTTTGCCTCCATACGAAACTGGCCGCCACGAAGAAAACTCCCTTGTCCACAGCTAAGCAATGTGTTTCTATGGTCAAGACTCCTTCCCCTCTCCCCTATCCACCCAGAGCCAGGAATCAGACCACTGTTTCATCCAATTGAGGGTCCAAACATTCAGAGATGGACAAAACTACTCCGCCCCCACCTCTCTCCCCCTTCAGCTGACTGGCTGTGCCTTCCTCCACCCAGGTCTCGTGTTCCTTCCTCCTCCCCACGCTTCGTGTTCGCTGCAGCCAGCTACCTGAAACCGAAACAGATACATTTTCAAATGTCTAAGCTTTCCGCCTCCCTTCCACCACCCTCCAGGCCAGTTCTTCTGGCTGGAAGGAATGAAATGACTGTTGGTCATAGTGACTTTGTAGTGACTTTCAGATCTCAGAAAGTGTTCTTTCTGATAGGAAGCTGCAACAAAGAAATGAAGTGCATGCACTAATTCGAGCTGCCGGAATTGCTGACTCATTGAGAGTCAGTGGCCAAATTAGCAAGTCAGAGTTAATGACATGGGTAACTCAGACAAGAGACAGACCAAAACATCAAAATTTGAGTTAAAGTCATGAGTCATGAATCTTTTTTCATAACACTGTTTACCTGAATTTATCACAATACTACAGAAACCTGTGAAGTTGTTTCTGTACATGGTAGAGCTATCCTGCAAACCCCTGTAATATCTATAAAAAGCAGTCAAGATCAAAGCTACTATGTCCCTAAAATTTTGGCCTATGACCCATCTTGTGTTTATAAAGATGCAGGAATGGCTTACTTGCTGCCCATATGCACTCCCCTCCTTGTATGGGAGTGGCAACAAGATGCAAGTATCTCGTTGTTTTGTGTGCTCCCTGAGGCATCTGGTGGGCCACTGTGAAATACAGGAAGCTGGACTTGATGGGCCTCTGGCATGATCCATCGGGGATCTTCTTATGTCCTTTATCTTCCTGAAACATCCTTCACAATAAGGATAATAGGTTCAGGAGCCCTCTTGTAAGTAAATAACTTGGGCCCTCTCCCAGGACCCAATCCACCCACCCCTGCTCACCCCATTTCCACTACATTTTATGTTTTTACAACAACCCTGTGAGGTAACAGCCTGAGCAGCACAGGCCTTAGGAACTGCGAGGCAACAATAGTGAGAAGAGGCTGTCCAGGATTCTATGAAGAACTCAGTTTTGAGAAGGCAGTACCATATTGGATTTGATCTAAGCCGCCGGTGCACAGGCTTTGAACGGTTGCCACAACTCCCCCCCATGAGGATTCACCACCCCACTGGGGTCATGACCCACAGGTTGAAGATTTACACCAAAACACTGCATAAGCACAATACAGGGAGCAAGGGTGCTCAGTCATTTCAATCAGCCCACCTACTTGGTCCTAGTCCATATAAAATCATCCCTGAATTATCCTAAGTGCATGCTGTGCTTAGGATCCTTGATTTTAAAAGAATACTGGGGGGGGATTAGTCAGCTGTTCTGTTTTAATGTTAATCATAATGAAGCCATTCTTACTTGCCTTGAGGAATAAACCTGGCTCTGACACAGGCTGCCCCTAGAATGCCCTGCCATTTGAGGAAGTGGGGAGTGTTAAATCGTACGAAAGATAACTGGCTCAAATGTACTTGGTTGTAAGATAAGATGTATACCATAAGAAGCAGGTAGAGAAGTCATAACTGTATCAACAGACAAAATTCTGTCCTATTTCCAGAATTTCCAAGCCATATGACATACAGTCAATCCCTTTTATCTGCAACCTCGCTTATCTGTGAGGGGCAGAATTGCTACTTTCCTTGTTATCTGCACCTTTGTCCTCATTATCCACTACGCAGAGACCTTCCAAAGGCTGCAGGGGCCTTCAGAATGGCATCTGCAACCACACATGTTTAGCCATGCCAGCAAACATGCCAACCATGTTTAAGGGGTACATGCTGGTTGCAGGTGCCATTCTGAAGATCCCTGCAGCCTCTGGAAGGTCTCTGCAGCATTTAGATATCTTTTTGGCACTTCCTGCTATACTCTGCTGCCTTCCTGTAGGCTTCTGCTGGATTCTTTTGATGGCAGAGAAGGTACCCCTTACACTTAACCCCAACAATCCCATAGGAGCAATGATTCATGATCTGCAAATTTGCTATCCATGAGGATTTCCAGGAAACTAACCCTAGCAGATAATAAGGATTGACTGTATCTTACTCCTACAACTTGCCCAGGGTCCTTCTATGACTAAGGCCTCTGAGTTTATGAATTATCAAGACCTTTTACCAAGAGATGGTTATCTGTTGTGAACTAACCACTACCTATTAAGGACTGTATAGATAAGATTGAAATGACGGTTGTAAGGATTTAGGTACTAGATTCAGGGAAAATAAAAAGTGCAATATATTAATTATATGTTAAAACGCTAGGTTTTCCAAGATTACTATGATTTCAAGGTGAAGCTTAGGAGTCCACTCTACTTCTGCAGCTCTGCTAACCTTTGAAAAAAGATGTCCCTTTTAACATTGTGTCAAAAATGATGCAAACCCATCACAGAAGAGGGGTATCTGTCACAAGCCTTTTAGGTATGAGACTCTGCCAACACTACTTTGCACATGATGCCAATTAGGTCTTGTGTATTTTAAAATACGCATAATACTTGTACTCCTGAGGGAGTTATTGATTACTTTAAGTTGTTAGCCTTGTTAAATAACAGTAAATAGAAATCATATGAAAAGGGGAAAATCCTTTTTTTTATAAGCTAGACTTAACTATGTAATTCTCATTTACACACCTAGACATATTGCAAGAAGAAATTAATTTATTCATTTAAGCTTGCAAAAATTTTCAGCTTCTCTGCTGTTAAGTGTAAAAATATTTCAGACCCCATCATTGCATGTTACTTATCTTTCAGCGGTAATTAACAAAGTCTTAATCTGGCTAATGTTAATGACCACTGTTCTTTCCTTAAATCCCAGTTAAACCAAGCTTATTAAGGACCAATTAAAGAGAGTCTTATGTGATCAGAATAACAGCATAACCAATTTTTTCCAGCTATAATTTTTTGTTGCCTGATAAACAAGCAAAAATATTTCAACCTTTTTACTATACTACTTGTAAACTAAACATTCTTTGAAACAGGAAAAAACCCCACAAGATTTGTAAACATGATTGAAAGTATTTCAAACTCTTTAAAATACCACGGTTGTTTTTTTAATATATACGCTCTGAAATAAATGCCCTGGCACCAACATATGGAGCTGAAAACCGTCAACTACCATATCACCAATGGTTTTCACATTAGAAAAAATGCACACTATATTACCTGGCAGGCTCCCAATGAATTGTAGCAGAGCTCTTCTGTGTCCTAGACACATATATTCCTGCAGTGCAAAGATGGCAGCCTAGGGCCTGATTCACACATCAAAGAAAAACATGGTTCAATGTGATGTTCCCTAACCTTGGAGTTTTATGTGCCCTCCTTAACTCAAAATAGGAGGAAGGTTTAAACTTCTGATCACTGTTTCTAATAAACCAGGACTTGCCATGAAGTCCATAGTAACAAATTATAGTTTCACATTCTGGCTTGTTCCTAAACTCTGAAAGAGCAACTTGTTCACTACACTCGCTCTTGAGTTTCTATAGATCTGAAACAAATGATATGAAAGGAGTATCTTCTGCATGTAAAATATGCTACTATGAATACCCCTTAACTGAGAGGCTAACATTAGGATATACAAGTGGCCCCCGTATCCACATCCACAGTTTCAATTATCCATGGATCAGGGGGGAACTTCCCTTTCTTTATTCTTACTTGCTAAAAAAATCTTCTTGCTCAGAGGTGGTGGCGGGGAAAACCCTATACTTAACATAGGTTCCCTCTTATCCACAATTTCAGAGATTCAAGGGGGACCCAGGCACCTATCCCCCATGGATACCAGGGCATGCCTGTACATGCTGATGGACATATATTTTGTCTTGTTTTCTGTTAGCAAAACAGGAAAAAAAGGTATATGAGAAGTTATCTTCTACAATAAAAAAGCTGTTGAGGAGTCATTCTCCATTAGTTCCAGGCAGGGTCAGTGTGGTACATCTGGAAAGCTCCTCCCTCTCAGGCAGGCAGGTCAGATTACAGAAGACTTACTGATTGGGGAGTGACTTCTGGATCTCCAGTCTGACTTTGCCTCTCCAGCATAGACTAGGTCTTTTTTTTGAGCACCACAGTGCTCTTTAAAAAAAAAAAAAAGGAAATAAGACTTCCCTCTTCATTAGCAGACAGGAAGCAACAGCAGCCCCTTTTCAGGGCTGGGGGCACTCCATCAGCAGCAGTTCACAGAGGCCTTCGCTTGACTCAGCAAGCTATCTAATCGTCTGGTACAAGCCCCAGAGCTACAGGGACCACATTGTTTTGGCACAAAGGAGCGTCACAATGCTGCCCAACCTCCACGCCTGATCCAGGACAGAGAGGGGATGCAAGGCACAGCACCAACCACGGCCTAAGCACCTCCGTACTCAGCCTTGAGAGGAGAGAAGATAACAGCTGTGACAATCCACCCAAAGCAGCTTGGCCCAGCTGCCGCACTCAGCCTTGGGCAGAAAGGTGTAGCCAGAGAACGGCGCTGAGTGCGTTTCCCATGCTGCAGCCCAGCTTCCCACCAAAAGGGACACAACAACAATACCGTGAGATGCACAGGAGAGGCTCTTCTTCTGGGTGAGGGCTCAAGATAGTGAGTCCTAGCAGAGTTTCCAAGGAAACACAGGCAGAACAGAACAGTAACAGAAGCCCTGCCAGTGCTTCCGGGGGTGGGGGCAATCTGCAATACATGGTCTCCTCCACCATTAATGCTGCCTGGGGGGGGGGTGCCTCACACTGCACCACAAGGGCCTCCATATCCACAGCCCATCCAGGTCGATAGAGAGGACACAGGAGGAGCCCAGCCAGCAGACAAGGTCTCCTCAGGCTCTTCCCAGCCCAACAACCAAGTGCCTGCCAAGACATCTCCAGCTCACTCCAGATGGGTCAGGTCTCACAGCGGACACACATAGAAAAAACTATAGTGTGGTAGCACTATAGCCACTGAGTTCAGGTTAGGGCTCACCACAGAGCTCAAGAGGGTGAAGGGGCAGTGTTAGGGGGAAGTGGGGGGCCTTTTGTTCACCCCAACAGTCTATGACAATCTATTTGAGCAGAAGCTGATGAATCTAGCAGAGAGTGTTCGAATCAGGACACATCTGAGGATCTGGAGATGGGGAAGGGCCACTGATGCTTTGAATGGGCTGTGGATCTAAGAGTCGTCCCCCATCAGCAAGTCTCCTGTAATCTAACCTGTCTTCCTGAGAACTTCCCAGATTATCACACTGACCCTATCTGGACCTACTGAGAAGGAGAGTTCACAGGTAAGCTCAAACTTTCCCATTTGTACTTGGTATTGCATCTACAAAAACTAACTGCATATGATTCTGTTAGGATACTACTATCTATACTCACCTATAAGTCAATCTCATGGATAAGTCAAGGGCACGTTTTGAGACCAAAATCATGGAATTTGCTATGACCTGTGAGTAAGTTGAGGGTAAAACTTAGGGGTATATGCGATTGTTTGAATTAGATAATTTTGTCTCTGATGTATGATGCAACAACAATATGGTTAAGAAAACTGACTTCCCAGTGAGTTAATATACAGCAATGCTTCTCAAACTGTCTGCTGTGGCAGACCAGCCTAGGCTCCCCATTTCTCTTTTCACAGTGACACCCATCTTCTCAGGCTTGCCAGTGTTCTCTGCTTCCCCCTCTCATTTTCTCCCTGATCCTTCCCTAGCCCCTATGGCATTATCTGCCCGGATTGCGTGGATTGGGATGCATCCATAGCAGAGAGAAGTGAGGAATATGAATAGTGGTTGGTAGCCAGTCCCAGGAAAGCAAAAGCTTTCCTTCCCCACCTTATATTCTTCCCATCTGGTCTTTCTCTTCCAGCCTCTGGCATCTTCTCTCCTTTTTCTGTCTGTTCTGGGGGTACCTTCCCTCCCAGTTCCAGTCTTCACTTATTCCTCCCAGCCTTCTTGAGCCTTGGCAATACGTTGTCCCTGTATTCCTCTTTTGCCTGTACCTGAATTAGCCTTTCTCTTTTCTCCTCTGTTGTTCTTGCCCCCCTTGCCTTTCCCCATGTCCTTCACTGAGTTTCTATTATCTTGCCTATGCCTCCCTTCTAGCCTCTCATCCTCCATTCTCTTCACCACTTCCCATACCCAGATCTGTGTGGAGAAAGACAGAGGTAGCCTCCCCTTTCCCCCAGCTGCCCTTTCCTTTTGGGCTCTACTCCAAAGACTGCTTCTGCCATGCAGGGGTTACTAGAGCTCACTGGGACCGAGGAAGAGGAGACAGTGTTCTCCAGGGGCAGGGAAATTTTGGAGATTAAGGGAATGTTCTGCTGTGTAATCATGGGTGGGGGGGGGGGGAGAGAGCAAACCCCAAAAAATAGGGAGGGATTGTTCTGAAATAAGACGTTGAACTCTTGTGGAGGAAGCTTGAAGCAAACCCTCCTTCTTAGGGTTTTTTCCTACCTTTCTGCTCTCCTCCACGATTGCCAACTTGTGAGTAAATGCGCAGTGTGGCTCATTTTCCTGAGCAGCTTCTGAGCAAGCTCAGTCAGTTAGAGCTCTGACTGAGAAGCACAGTGAGAAGCACTCGGAACAGCAAGGACTTTGCTCCATCCACTATGTGACTCAATGCATTTACCGCACTCCCCTGTATATAAGTCAATGTCTGTTTTTTTTCAGGCAATTTTTAGGCATATATTTCTCAACTTATACATGATTCTACACAGTACTTGTTTCCATTTCTTTGCATACTATAAGCAAAGGCAACTGCTCTCATGAGGCAACTGCTCACCATTTTTAGTTTATTACTGATATCTGGAAAATGGTTTTCCACATAGTCTTAAGTTGATGAAAATGTTATGTAGCCAAATAGTATGTTCAGATATTTTCCTATAGCAACTAAGTCTTAGCATTGTCCATAAACCCTTGTTCTCTTAGAATGCAGAGAACTGCTTACTGGATCACAGAATGGTATAGGATTAATTCTGGTCATTCAAGAAGAAAAATATCTAGTACATGAGATGACATGCAACACTAAAAGAAATGTGGCATGGATTATAGCTGAGAAGGCAGCAATTGGTAAACTTCAGAGCTTCAACTGAAAACTATATAGTGGAGTTATTTATTTGAAGAATTTCTATCCTACCTTTCCCACGCCAAAGTAAATGTCCAAAGTGGCTTACAGATCTACATAATACAAGTTCAATGCAACACAATAAGTTAAAAACCCCATCAAAACGAAAAGCATTAAAACATTGATCTCTCTCTCTCTCTCTCTCTCTCTCTCTCTCTCTCTCTCTCACTCACTCACACACACACACACACACACCCATTTAAAACAGGGCAAATCCCAGCACATCTTGTCAGGCCATCAAGAGGGGAAAAAATTGTCCAGGGGAGCAATCAAGCTATCGCAGTATTCCAGAGGCATAGAGGGCAAATATCTACCCATCATCCAAACGTTAGATAAAACAGGTATCTTTGAAAAAAACGTGAGAGAGGGGTTCTTAATTCCTCCAGAAGGGAATTCCATATTTGTGACACCACTACAGAGAAGGATTGTAAAAGCCACCATCGTACTCTCCACTTGGAGAGTATGAGAGAAGACTTCCTTTAGATAGCTTAGACTCAAGTTGTGAGGGCCTTAAAGGTCAATACCATTATCCTGAATTGAGACCACAAACGAATGGGCAGCCAGTGCAGCTACTGAAGCAGAGGTCCAGCTGAGTCAAACCGTCTAGTCCCAGTAACCACGCACGCTGCTACATTTTGCACTAATTACAGCTTCTGAACCGTCCTCAAAGGTATCCCCACATATAGTCAGTGACAATAGTCCTGTCTTGAAGTCACTAATGCAAGGACCACAATGGCCAGGTCTGATTGGCTCAGGTATCAACACAGTTGGCACACCAGTTAAAGTTTGCCAAATGCAAGTGCACTCCCAGACTGCACACCTGTTTTGCAGGTGTATGTGTGAGGGGTGCAACTCCATTTAGAGCAGGTTTGTACAGACTCTGATACTGATAAATAAAGCTCACAGTGGATTGATGAGTTCACCAATAATTGTGCAGGGCAACAGTGCTGAAAGCACTGAAGAAATCATAGCTGTAGAACTTTCTTTCTTGCTACTTCTGAAAACTTTGCTCATTAGCACAGTTGCTTATTCTTACTGCTTTGAACATCACCCTTTAAACATACTGAATATGTGCAGCATTTTAATATTTTATCTTTCTTTCTTGAAAGGGTATACTCCTTTTATTTTATTTTGCGGCTTTTGTGTTTGCTTTGGGATTAAGCAGAGTGGGCAAATGCCAGGGAAGGGAAAAAAAGGGTCAAAGTTACATATGCTATAAAATGTGAAACATTTTGTTTTAACTACAGCTGAGGAACAAAGAGGTGCTGCACACCCAGATCTGATCCAAGTTCCAGAGTTTAATAGGGCTTTCTAAATAACGTATTTAAAATAAAGCATGCTGCAATCCTATGCATGTTTACCTGGGAATAAAAATACATAGAATTGCTTTCTTGATCACAGCATCAAGTAAAGCTTACTGATTTCAACAAAGATTTCATTCTGAAGAATTGTCCATTGGATGCTATGAAATGCTGATTTTGTTGTTGCTGCTTTCTAGTGTACAGATAAACAGTTATGCTGAAACTTCTTCCATTGAATTTAATGCAAATATATTGACAAAAGTATAAATATATATCAACTGCTTTTTAAAATAATGAAATCAATACTGAAGGCAGAATTAGCAGATTAATCTAAATCTTGAGCTATGGACCTAAAAAAGATCTCTGCTGAAGTTATGCTATCCAGTGCTTCACTTGAGCCACTCAGCTCTCTAATATCCTGAAAGTATATTAATGTATGAAGCGGGGTATATCAGTGTACAGCTGGGATACTAAATTAGAACACCCTTTGCATAGAACATATCTTTTCAGTGGCAAAGAAACTGTCTAGTTATGCTTTGGAGTAAATGTTCTGGAATGCAGCCAAGGCACTTCCAAACATTTCAGAGTTCACTTTTCCAGGGAACTCTTTTAAAAATCAATTAGTAGTAAAACTCTGCCTAATTCAAGTGTTTTAAAATGTCAAGCTTGTCTTTTCTCCCACCCCTCCTACTTGCAGTGCAATGATGGTATTTTGAAACCTTTCCATTAAATTGATCATATTTTGTAATTAAGCCTGTAAAGAGAACATGTGCACAGCGTTTATAAGACGCATTGAACAGAAATTTTATTCTTTAGGAGAAAATAAATAGATGAGAGAGATAGAAGAGAAGAGATAAAGATGCTGTAAATTCCTAAACAAGAACATCCAACACAGAATATTGATCTCAGGATGATAAACAGTTTTATCATTACAGGGCAACAGTAAAAGAAATAATACACCATTTAAAAATACAAGGATTGACATATTTTAAAATTATACTGCTAAAAAAAGCATGAAGTAATAAGAAAAAAACAGAAGAAAGCAAGCATTTTAGAAGTTGAATAAAATTAACACTGAACAGATCAATCTCAGATAATATAAACCAATAGAGTGAATTGAAAAAATGTTGATTACATAGTTATGGAAGTTTAGAATTATCAGCTTGAAAACTCTTGGTTGCTACCCCAATTTGCAAACTGCCAGTCACACATGGGCATTTTTGCCCAGTTTCACTATCTCATGAGACTTGGGCCATGTTCCAGTCAGCCTGGTATTAGGGGTAGAGCTTGGTCGACACAATCGGTGTTTCATGGATTGGGAGGCAGTCCACCCTCCCCTTCTGCAAAGTCTGAGACTAGCTTGGCTTGGATAGGAATTTTTGCTGTTAATTGATTAGCCACAGTGGGCAGACTCGTGCCGCCATTTCCCGACCTCCGAGTAAGGCTGCATGGCCTTACATGGAGACCCTAGCTTCCGCATCGACTAAATAGCCATCACAGAAGCAAGTAGACCTGTTGGCCGCCCTGCACCCTTACTGTAGCTAAAAGGGAAGAATATCCCCTTACCCTGCAGAGGCTCCCGCAGCTGCCTGGCTGCCACGGGATGCATCAATAGCTGCCTGGCTACCACTGCACTCCTTGGCAGTGAAGCAGCATAGGACTGGGCTGTCTGTTTCTTCACAGTACCTAAAACACTTACACTAAAACACGGATAAGTGTCCAACTATTAGCCAATGAACTGAAGACCATTTGACTTGATCAACTTTTGAACAAATGGCACAAAGACAACAACTACGAATGGATATATTTGCGTAAATTTGTAATAGATATATAGAGAGTGAGTAGCATGCCACAGTATCGATCAGTGCTTCTCAAACTGTGTACCCATGGCTCATGACCCAATTTTTGGTGGTTTGCAAAACAGATAGGGCAGATTAGATTAATAACCTGCTCTGCTGCCCAATCACCATTATAGCCATAGAGATTTGAGTGGCTGCCTTCCATCTCCTACCCTCTATTCCCAATTCTTAAGGGTTTTTCATCTTTTCTTTCAGAAATTCCCACTAACTAAACAAAATAAAACAGAAATTATCCCATTTGGGATGAAAGGTGGAATGGCAGAAAGTGAGAACTGGAATGCCAAGGAAACACAAGAGGTATCTAGAACCCTCCACACACACTGACACCCTATGCTTTACAGCAGCTTATGAGTAAGAGAGCCTTTACTAGGGCACCAGAAGGACTACCAGTCTTAGGCCTGCCTACCAACTTTCCTATTTCTCCTTCTCTTTTTTTCCAGATGGCTCATTGGAAATGTAGTTTCTCCAAAAGCATCTGGAGAGAAATAAGCAACTGCTGAAAAGAACAATATGCCCAATGATAGTTAGCTATTTATTATTGAACACATTTTGAATCAGTGATCACTTTTTATGTTTAAAAGTTCATTTCCAGGTTCAGAGTAACCAGGAGATTTTAGGCTGTTTCTTGTTCACTGAAGAAGGAAAAAAAACTATCTGAACTGGTATCTAGACTGGGATCATTATAAGTGCTTGTTCTTATTGCCACTCTAATATGCAGAATCAGTAAAGTCACTGTACAGGTGGGCCCACATTATTTGCAGGTTCAACATCCATGGATTTGAAAATTCATGGATGTTGAATCCCTGGACCCTTCAAACCCAGTTGGAGCTGTCTTAAAGGGTTTCCTGAGGCCTGCAGAAGCCACACATGACTGAATTCGGAACACTTTTTGACACTGGAAGAATTCTAATGAAGGAGCCATTCTTAACTCAAAAGGGAGGGAATTCCATCAAATAGGTGCCACTATCCAGAACGCCCTACTACTGGGTGCCATTCCCATAACCTCTCTCAGTGGCTGCATATACCAAAAAAGCCCTCTTAGATGACCAAAGCAAGTAGACTGGATTATACAGAAGGTTCTCCTCAAATACACTGGTCCCAATCTGTAAAGAGCTTTAAAGGTCAAAAGCAGCACCTGCCAAATCAGCAGTCCGACACAATGAATCACTGACTTCCAGCAACCACACTGCAACCACTGCATTCTGCACTAGCTACAACTTCCAGAAAATCTTCATCCATGGACCACCATGGCAATCTTAACCAAATTTCCAGCACTGGGATAAGGGCAATGCAGCTTTGGGATAGGAACAAACATTCCCTTACCTTGAGGAGGCCTCCATGATTACTGTTCCACTGCAGGATGCAGCACTTCCCCCTTTGGCATGGCTATGTCAGTGCTGGAAAGTTGGTTAGGATTGCGCCCTGAGGCAGGTACGGCTTCACTTAATACATCAGCCAAAGAATTCCAGGAGCAGCTGTGAATCCAGGAGAACCCCCCAAGCTGCTCTTTCAGGGTGATTGCAATTTCATTCAGAGCAGGGTGCTAGTCCAGTACCCAAATAATGGATCACTGAACCAGAAGGGCCTATGTGCTGTCTGGATTTAATTTCAATTTGCTAGACCGCATCCAGATCTCAACTGCATCCAGGCATTGTTCCAGGACCATGACCGCCACCCTGGTATCTGGCAGAGATTGAACTAAGAATAATCAGCCTATTGATGGCACCCAACTCCAAATCCATAAATGATTTCTCCTAGCAGTTTCACATAGATATTAAGAATGGGAGACAATATTGAACTCTATGGCACCCCACACCCCAAAAGCCAGGGCACTGAACAGATGTCCCCTAATACCAACATCTGGGATGTATCAGCAAGGATAGAGCAGACCACCAGAGCACAGTTGGAGTACCCCCAACTCCCCTTCTGGGCCAACCGTCCCAGAAGAATATCATTATTAATGGTGGCAATCAGCATAAATCATCCATCCAAGGTGACTAAGTCCAGCTCTGTCCTGAAGCCAGGCTAAAGTCAGATTTGAAGGGACACCGATAATCTGCTTCATTCAGGACCCTCTGGAACTGAGACATCACCACCTGCTTGACTACCTTGCTCAGAAATAGAGGTTTGAGACTGCAGTTATTCAACACAGTGGAATCCAGAGAGAGACTTTTCAGCATGGGGCAAACCACCACCCGAGCACTCCTTCCCTCAAAGATAAATTTGCTGCCATCTCTGTCCACTCAGCCAATCTCACCTGGACATATCTAATCAGCCATGATGGGCATGGATCCAGCAGACAAGCAGATGGTCTCACACTCCAAAGGATCCTGTCCATATCCCCAGGGTACACAACTGAAAAGAAACCCACAAACCTGGGCACGTGGGGAAAGTCCAATATTTATTTTCACATATTTGCATGTTTACCTTTTTCATTAGAGGAATAGATGGTGGGTAAATTTAAAATATTCTAGAAAAGTTTATTTTAAAATACATCATGTTTGTGCCATATAATTTCTTTGCCCTCCTTGTTCTTGTAAGTATTGAAAAGGTTTACACAGATAGCAATGGACTGAAATCAGTTTTATGCACAACACATTCATATTAATTGGTTTGTCCTTTCAAGTTGTGTTTATCTCTTCGTTTCCATCATCGTTTCAAAGGTCACTCTGTTCCATTTGTAAATCCAACATGACAGAGATTAGTAAAAAGGAAAAAAGAACAACTAAATGAGTACATCATCAAGCAATCATCTCACAATTCATTTAGCTTCTGAATATGTAATGTCATCAAACATTTACTAGAAAGTTGTTTGCCATCATCAAAAATATTATGCCAGGATAACTTAGTCACCTTTGTTTATATATTAAATGAGGAGTTAGAATCACATTATTATTAAGAATACTTACTTTCAACAAAAAGTAGTTCACAAAATTGAGATTTACACAGAAGAGAATAAGACATCTTTGTGCTCATAATATTGCAGGCCCTTTGAGAAAAGGGAGACATTTGTTTATTTAAACAAATAGCTCCCTGTCTTCAAAGGACTTGCAATATTATGAGCACAAAGATGTCTTATTCTCTTCTTGAAGCTAAATGTGTCATCAAAATTGTACCTTTCTATCTATTTTTATAAACCCCACCATGGTTCTTCTACCAGAAGTCAGACATTTCTATCAATCATTGATGCAGTATCTGGCTGCACATGAAAACCTATATGTGTAAATGATCCATCACAGATTATATTTGCTATAGTGATTTTAGAGAAAACTTCCATATAACCCAGTATCTACTCAAAACACAATGGTGATTCCGAAGTACAGAGCAATCAGTTCATTGTCTGTGCAACCAACATGGGTAAATTTGGGAACAACTGGTCTACCTTATAAAAGGCCAAAGAATTGCAGATGGAGAAATAGACTGAGATGGATAGACAATACCTTGTACCAGACAAATGACTAAGAGCCCAATCCTAGGCAGGTCTACT
>JAJKFI010000191.1:601420-691420 GCA_029204185.1 Lerista edwardsae | reverse complement strand
CAATTTTTTTTTAAGAACATTTCTGTTAAATGTGAATTTTAACATTCTGCTTTCTACAATGTCTAGTAACCAGATTTTTTTTTTCCTCCTTGTAAGAAGAGGCGGGATTTGGGTGACCTTTCAGGTGCCAGATTGGCTTGGACCGGGCCTTTTTAGAGGCACTAAATGCCTCTAAATACCATGTGTAGCACTATGATTCCCCCCCTTTTTTTTGTACTGACAAGAGGTTTTAAGTGTCCATTGGAGGCTCAAGAGAGGAGATGGGGAAGAAGGATACTAAATCCCTCTCCTGGCCATTTATTCATTGAAAATCTCCTTTGTCCCAAACTGCTTTCCCATAAATCACAGAAAAAATACCATAGCGTTTTTTCTACCATGGACAGGAAAATAGCTTAGGATGGTTTTGATTTTGAGTGAACAAAACTGTGTTAGGAAAGGACTAGACAGCCCCCTCTCACAAACTATTGCTCAAAATTCTAGTTTTCCCATTGGTACTTTTCCTTGAGGCAAGACAAAATAATACATCAGTCCATAATTCCAAGAGCCTGTAGTTTATATTTCATTACAATTACCAAATAAAACCATCTGGCTAATCCTGTAATGCTTTCTGATGGTTCCCAAACTGTGGGTCGTGACTCACTAGTGGGTCATAAGCCAGTATTGAGTAGGTCGCAAAAACATTGCAGGATAGTCTGTTTCTGGCACTGTAAGGCATTCTGCGGTATTACCCTGCAGCCACTGCAAGGCAATCTGGAGTGCTACCGGGCTGTTGTGGCCAACAAAGAGATTGCATTGCTAAAAAGATTAGGAAGTACTGTTCTACACTGTAGGCATTCTTGCTATTGTTTTTTAAGTTCCTTCCCCTTCATGATGGTCCTGTCTTTCTTTAGATTGCATGTCTGTGCGCAGAGTTATTTTTAAATGATGGCACAATGCTAAGTGTTTGAGGCATTTTAATTAACAATACAATTATTATTATTATTGGTAGCAGAATTTTCACTCCTTCAAATGCCTTCAAAATGATTATTTCTCAGGTACTTCTGGTCACGTCTGGGTGAGGAGGCTCTCTAGACACAGGGCAGGGACTCTGAATTTATAACTTACTACCAAACAGCATATAAATTTACTGTTTCATGGATACGCAAACTTAGGGCGTAATCCTGTACCGGCCTGTGCCAAATTCAGCACAGTATAGGCAAGGTGGAGCCTCCCCACAGCAAAGGCACATTCATGCCCTTATGTAGGGGAGGCCCCAGACTCCCCTATGGGCTCCTTGGATCTGCGCCTGCTAAACCGGCAGTGCAGCCTCCCCATTTGGCTTAGGATTTGGCCTTATGGCAGATTCCCAAGCCCACCTACCTCCCAGGTCGGCACGCCTGCACTACCACAATTGGCGCGCCCACGTCGGCGCTAAGTGTGTTGCGCCGCCATTGCGAGGGTTACAGGATTGTGCTGCCCAATTCAGTAATTATCAGATATTTGGGGTACTTTGAAATTGAATTTAGTGCATAATCCAGCCCGTCAGCCGAAATGTGTCGCAAACAAACCACAAGGAATATGTGTACCCCAGAAACAGGTGCTGGGCTGGCACCACAGACGACAGCAGGTAAGCTGCTGCAATGCTGGTTGAGTTTGGCCAGTGCGGGAGCTTTAGAGGACGTGGGGAAGGGCGGGATGGAGGCAGGGGAGGTGGAACGGGGCAGGGGGAAGGCAAGCAGTTCCATGGGCATACTGGCACAGGGAAGTGGCGGGGTCAGGATCTGGCCATTATTTTGCAGGTGCAGGTCTGAGCAGCCCCATAGGGTTGGTGAGCAGCCCCGGGGTAAGGGTACAAACATCACTTTGCCCTGCAATGAGCTCCAACTGCCTCCTACCCTGCTTAGGATGCAGCGCAGGCCAGCTGGACTGCCTCCTTTTGTGCAGGTTAGGATGGGGCTGCCCATCATACTGAAAGGGCCACAGCATTATTTGTTCCCACATAAGTGTGCATTAGATTCTAGCCCTCATGCTCAAGTGATCTGATTTAATGGTCCTGCATGTGCATAGAGGGATCCAAACAAGAAATTCATTAACATTAGATGAATCTTCCCTTGATTCTAAGTGGATATAATGCAATGGACTAAAAGCTAGACAATCAGATATTTTGAATCATACTCCTAGGTGACATGGGCTTTATTTGTTTCAAACCAGCATGCTTTAATTGTTACAGCACACAAAAGTATGCATCTGTGAAGAATATACTGTACATAAATTACAAAATGGAGACACGGTTCAGATCAAACAAGAAGTTCATTAACCAGTGCACAATCAATTTATGACGTTCACTGCCACATGATGTGATAGTCACATCTCAGAAGGCTTCAAAAGAGAACTAGAGCTCAATCCTATGCATGCCGCCCAATAGCGGCACACTTCCTGCCGTAAAGCAGTCAGCAGTAGTCACAAAAGGCACTTGGACAATGTGTCATACAATCAATCCCTACTCCAGAACAGGAAAGGTAATGATGGTGACCACAAATGTGGCTTGGCAGACCAAGTTTATCCTGGGCCGTACGAACCTTCTGGAACCTTCAGATTCACAGACAGTATTACTGCTGAATATCAACTGCTAGAAAATACAATTGCCTTCAAGCCCTGATTGTGGGCTTCCTGGAGGCATCTGAGAGCGGAATCCTATCCTGGAGTTAGGCTGGCACAGTTAGGCCAGCAAAGTTTGGCTGGCACAAGGACCACTGTAAAGCATGTTTGGACCATGCTCAGGGCACAATCCTAACCTAGAGTTAGGCGACTGGTACAAGGGGCAACATAAAATATACTTGGACCACTCTCTGAGTCAGAGAGGCCAGCACACAAACGTGCACCATCCTCTCTGATTCTGAGAATGGTCCAAACATACTTTATGGTGTCCCTTCTGTTGGCCAAATTTTGCTGGCCTAACTGTGCCAGCCTAACTCCAGGTTAGGATTGCCCTCTGAATAACTGGATTGGATTTGTTGCATCTTTCTCCTAATCTAGCAGGAATCTTATTTTTAAGTGGTCTTTTTTAAGTTAATCTACCCCACAGTCTATTTTTTCTATTTAATCTGACTGAATATAATTCAATGGTAAAATTGCACAACTAACATTCCCCAGCACACTGCAATGATAAACACTGCAGGAAATTCAAACTGCTGAAAAGTTACGCAGGAAATAAAATGTTCTGTCCTACTTTGTCAGAAACCAATTTCTTAAGCCTAGTGTTTTTGTGGGGTGTTTGTTTTTTTAATTGGCAATTTTTACCTAAGGGCCCTTAAGGTGGCTTGTAACAGAAAAACTCTCAACTTAGTAATGAAAAAGTATTAATCAATACTTTAAAAACATAAGAACCTAGAAACTTAACAACCAAATGAAGAGGATAGAAGACATCTGCCTGAACACAAAAACTTTTCATCAGCTGACATAAAGGACCAAATCAGCCTCAAAGAGAGAATTCCACAGACTGGGAAACTGAAAAGGTCCTACAGCATGTCACGGGCCCAAACAAGCTTGGGAGAAAGGGAGATCATGAGAGAGAGGCCCCTGCAAATATCTGAAGAAACTTGCAGTTGGAACAATTTAGAAAGACAGGTTGAACTCACCAGTAGAAATGAATTTACCAATCAGAGGCAGATCTAAGGGAGGGCAAAGCTCTAAGTTTTGCAAGAAGCCTTATCTTGCAGTGGAAATCACTCCTCTCCTGCACCGTTTTAGCCAGTCCTCACAGGGAAAAGCAACATCTTGGCATTGCTTACTGGCTACAGCAGCAAGGGAGAGGAGGGATTTACATGACAGGGTAAGGCTCCTTGCAAAACTTAGAGCTTTGCCCTACCTGTAGATCCGCCTCTGTTACCAATTTATTTTAAATTGATCAGAAATCCACTCTTAATACATCAACATTCTGTCTTTCACTTCAAGGTGCGCAGCTCACAGAGTGAACTTAACTCACCGCAAGACACCACAAACCTTTCTTAAAGTACAACGAAAGAGCCTTATTGAGAAAAAAGTACAACAGAAGTGCCTTACTGAGAAATCCTATATACTGTATGTTTCCTAAGACGTAAATACCACTGCATTCAGTAGGGCTTTCTCTACCCATCTCAGTCCTTTCCAGACTATCCCATAAAGACTGCTTCTGTTAAACATCTGAAGCTTGGTGAATACTGACACTCCCAGAAGAAATCTGGGAATGCCTGAAAATATTTCTCCTCTTTTCAGATTTACACAAATGAAAAGTAATTGGGAACAGAAATAATAATTCCCACTTAGACTTCATTTCTTTGCCAAGATAATAAGATTAGTTTATATGTAAAATTCTGACAAATTTGTGCCACGCAGCATGCCATTTTTTTACCACATGGAAAATGAAAATGATGGCTTTAAGGCACGTCTGTGGCAGCGCAAGAGATGCTGAGCAGGTTTTGGGTCACACCAACCCAGGCGTGCCATGGAGACTGGCAGGTAAACTGTCCCTGTGCTAGCTGAGTTCGGCCAGCAAGGGCTTGGGGAAAGAGGGGAGAAGGCAGGGGTTAGGACAGAAGGAGGGCGGCCCCATGTGTGGGCCAGCCAGGGGAGGAGAATGGATTCAGGATCTGGCCATTTGGCCGGATCCTAATCCCCATCCCCGAGCCAGATGGCCCCGATCCATGCTGCTTGGCTTTATACCAGCTATTTCAGTAGCACAGTTCTGAGCAGCCCCATAGGGCTGGCGGGGGCTTACTCCAGGTTAAGAGGACAAATGTCCCCTTGCCCTGGGGTGAGCTCCTGTGACCTCCTACACTACACTGGATATAGCACTATAGGATTGGGCTATCCCCTCTATTTACTTATTATTTATTCTATGTAGGTCCAAACACATGTGCACTTTTAAAGTCTGAATCCTGAAAATCAAAATTGCACTTCTGTGTATAACTTTCCATCAAACAAATAAAATGCAGGTTTGCTTCCCTGCCATTCACTCACTCCAATTCCATTTTACCTGTATCTTAACGTAACTTTTCTTTAATCCTAGAAGGAAGCATTAACCCATTCCAACTTTCTAGGACATCATTTATTCCTTATTTCTAGACCGTCATCCTGGTTGACACTACAGGTTCAATGTAAAACGAGGGAATCATCGCTCCTTTCTTTTAAAATTTAACTATCAAGCGCAAATGCACTGCTGCTCTGCTAATCTTTTTATATATCTGCTAATTGCTGTTCAGATAATTACATCAAACTTTATAATAGTGAAATACACAGACAAAATTCCCTGAAATTTAAGGAGACCTAACAGCATTTTAAGCATTAATAGTCCTGAGTTTTCAAATTTATGACAAATAATTTTTAAATTTCCTAAATATGACTTTCAGTCTAAAAATGTTATCAGTTAGACTATTTCAGGTACTTATGTGTATTCCCAGGGAATAAGATGTATAAAAGTATATTTTTAACAAGAAAACAACATGCTTAACATACAGGGAATTGCTCTAGGGCTTTTTGATAACTGCAAAGAGTCAAAATAGCAGTTTTACCCATTGATCCAGAAACAGTTTATAAAGTGTGTCTGAGTGACTGCCAACTATATGTAATATCTCTGAAGCAACTTAGGGAAACATACTTTTTTCTTCTGTCTGAATGCTGACAAGGAAAAAGCTCTAGTGAAAATAAACCTTTGTTTAAGAAAGGTCTGCTACAGCAGACATTTGTCTTGTGAGATTTGCTTTACTCCTAAAATTTAGTTTTGCAGGAATACAACTAGATTAGGCACAATCAAGATTTTTATCTTCTATAAAACTCAGGTAAAAGCAGAGAAAATAAGATAATTAATTCAATGGGAAAATGAAGACAAACAAAAAGGCGGCAAAGTATAATCTGGCAAAAACAGTAGCAAACTTCTTATGAAATAACAATGCTGCCATTGAATGGTAGACTTTTAGTAAGAGCACGCACTGGCTTTTTCACCCTCCGATTTGGAATCTGCTCACAGTACTGCCAGCTTAACCAAAAAGGATTAACTCTCATATCCAACTGAGAACACAGATAATTCTCAGTAATTGGTAAAAAATGAAGATGAATGGGGCTGAGAGATAAGGAGCAATTAGCTCATCAGCAGTTACAGCTGTGCACTCAATCCGGATCCATCTCTTGAGTCTCGGCCCCTTTTAAAGAACCCAGGCAGGAGAAACGCAGGACACCTCCCCCCTCCCAAAATCAGTGGTGTACCTGCCCATCATTCTTTCTTCTTCCATTTTATTTCCTCATTGTACGACGACACCTGTCATAGCATTCTATGTAAATTACTACCTCTCCTAGGACCTGAGTCTACAGCCAATCTTCTTTTTAAACTTAAAGGAAAAAAAAACCCAGAAACCAAATGACTACTGTAGACAGTCTTAAATTCCCTGTCAATCGTTTCATTATAGCAGCATCATCTGTTTGAAAATATAAGCAATTCCCTCATCTAATTATAGGGAGGATTTGAGGTTCATTAACATTGCCAAGGAAGAGATTCAGATGTGCAACTGCAGAGCTGTGCTCAGTGGCCTGCATGTGTTCTCTGTTTCCTTGTATTTGTTTTTTCAAGGTCTAAAAGACTTTTTTCCCCCCTTGAAGTCATAAAATTAATTCTTCCTTCTAAACTAGACACATGAATTGAAAGAAAGGAAATGACGACATTTTATAGTGGTCTGTTCTTGATGGGAGGCACCTGCAGCATATACTTTATAATCAATTGCTTCGATACATTTTTTTTTTTCAAAGCATGGAATGACTTTAAGGAAAGCAACTGTTCTTTAAACAGGCAGGCAGCAGATCTTGGTTCATCATAAACATGCCTCTTACTGTTTTGAATGTTGTAAATTTGCAGATAAAAAGGAAATCCAGTGTGTCAAAAGGACCACTCCATTTTCAACGTATCTTGTGGTTGTTCATGGATTTTTCTAAGTCAGTCTTGTGTTTCCTAATTGTGTTTAGAAACAGAGAACATTGAAGTCTTTCTGATTGCTTCATTTCCTTAAAGAAATAATAGCAAGAGGTTTTTAAAAAGTGTAATTGCTGTTTAAACAATGAGACTTGTTTCTGGAACATCTGTTTTGAGATCATATTATAAATGAACTCATTTCCTACCTTACAAGTAATTTACCATTGTTGATCACTGTTTACAAGATATGTGGTTCAGATATTAGGTAATGGCAAAAGTTCTTCTTAGATCTTTGGAGAATGCTTTGGAATGTGTATTTTTCAGATAATGATTAAGGAGGAAACATTAGGTAAATTTTCCAACACTCTTAATATGCCACTGTCCATACAAACCATACCTTGACCCCAAGCAGCAACTTTTCGTATACCTTTCTTGGCTTAATGTTTATCCTTTTCTTCCCTATATACATATGAGTTTTAATACTATATATTCGCCATCTCAATGCTTTGTTTATGTAGATTTTCATGGAGCTGAAGCATAAACAAAAGCTTCAATTTAAAATACATGTCATGAAATCAGATTCAGCAACTCTTTGTATAGGGAAAACTCTGATATGTGCTAGGGACTCACAAAAATCAAACATTTCTCTTTTTACTTACAGTGCAAGGGACAGTCTGAGACATACAAAGCACTGCATGCATATGAAGCTGTTATTTCAAGTGCTGAATTGGAAGTCTTTGTACAGAAACTCCACATAGTTATCATACTTCACATTTATATAGTCCTTTAGAAGGATCAAAGTATATGACCTCAGGAATCTTTACAAAACCGCTGTAAGGGGCATCAGAATATATTATCCCCATAATACAGACCAAGGATTCAAGTTTACATTGTGTGGCTTGCTGTTAAGGTCACCCAGAAAATTCATGGCTGAGATCTTAACTTGGGATTTCCTACTTCAGCTTAGTTTTTCAGCCACTGTACTACATTCTCAAGAGAGGTCCTGCAGCACTTGAGCCTGAACTGATTGTATATACAGTATTCCTTGAAGATATATAAAAGGTGCCACGAGGGGAGGTAGGTGCAGCACGCGCAGTTTGCAGCAGGTGGGGGGGGGGAAATGGTGGTGCTGGAGTGCTGTGATGTTGCTCTCCCCCAGCACAATTTGAGCCTGTTGGGGCTTGGGGGCAGGGAAGTTCCTCTAGTTGTGCCAGCTCCCATTAGGCATCCCAAGAATCTGCCCCCCAGCCAGCCTGCAGAATTCCAGGCCAGCTGCTGCCAGAAAGAAAAGGGGGGGTTCTTCCCTTACCTGAATGTAGCGCTGACATCCGGGGGTGCGGGGAGCCCTGGGAACTCCCTGCAGAGTTCCCCAAGCCTCCAATTAGCTAGCTAATTGTGACGTTCAGCAAAGAGGCAAAGACCCCAAGCTAGCTAATTGGAGGCTTGAGGAATCCTGTGGAGGCTTCCTGGGGCTCCCCACACCCGGGAAGAAACCCACCTTCTCTTCTGGCAGCAGCGCGATCCTGGGGATTGCGTTGCTGCTGCAGTCCCAAGACACAAGTGGTTCCCTGCGCCCACAGAGAACTTTGGGAACCACTGTTATATATCATTTGATGTCGAATTTAATGCAGAATGCAATGAAAGAAACTGTGTTGCAATATCTGTATTCTATGAAAAAGTATGGGCAAATAATCGGGAAAGGAAAACACAACTGCCTTATGTAACAAAGTGGATTTTCTTAACCCAAACTGACCAATGACTGTTCTGAGAGCCGGTAGGTGTTGTTATGACAATGCAGGGAACCAATAAGGTGTTACTATGAGTCAGCACTCATTTCCAAGTTTCGGAGCAAATAAGAACTCTCATTCCATTGTGTGAGTGCAATTGAGTTGATCACTGGTTTTTTTTTGTTAGAAATAGACCCAAATTCTTCTAGTTTGGGCCTGATCCTAACTGAATCTGTTTGGGGAGTCCATAATGCAGCACCTGATACAAACCCTCCCCATTTCTTCCATTTCTCTAATTAAACAAAATGGATACATGTGCAGGAAACCACATACTAGGTACTGTGACTGGAGCTCAATCCACAAATCAAATGTATGGAGGATGTTCACAAAATAATTCCAAGCTGCAAGTGTGCCTATGCACACATGGGTATCCACTGCCCACAAAAGAGTATTGATCATTATTTATTTAAAAAGACATGGATTATAAGCAATGGGTGCGTACATTCTAGAAATTCTAGAATGCAGTAGGGGGCCACATATACACATGTTGTTGAACATGCTAACACATGGGAGAACAGGCGCCAGGATTACATCCCACCACTACCCAAGTCACTGTTCAGTACAGTCAAGGCCTTTGCATACACATCCCAGGCACAGTAAGCTTTCACAGTCCAGGTGGCTGACAAGTGTTTTACCTTATACAGAACTCTTTTGCAGATGTTAACAGTATCCAGAAAGAAAAGGCTGCTTCTATGCATGGTTCACCTTTATTAAACAGGTATGCGCACAGACATGCACACGATGGCTGGTAATGCACACACACGTTTAAGGCATGCTTCCAATTTTTTCCGTTTGCTCTCTGAATAGTATTCTCTCAACCACAAATATCAAAGTGACTCAAAATTTTCTACATTCAAACAGCTGCTTGGGATTTAGGGTGTAAGAGCTGTTCAAAGTAAGAACAATACTGGTGCATGCATGCTATTTTATCCCTATTGGAGGGAACAGGGGTTTTGGGAGTACTTTCTAAAAGTCCAAATTAGGAAAAATACAAGTTTTATGTGCAGAACAGCTCCATGCAGTCCTAGCCAGCGTAAGAAAAAAAGAGTCCTGCTGGATTAGGCCAGAGGCCCATCTAGTCTAGCTTCCTGTATCTCACAGTGGCTCACCAGATGCCTCAAAGAGCACACAAAAGAACACAATATTTGCTTTCTGTTGACACTTCCCTACACCTGGCATTCTGAGGTAGAATGTGTATTCATAGGGTTATGAATTACATCAGGGGTCTCCAAACGTTTTAGCTGGAGGGCCGCAACAAATATCTGGCAGTGTCGAGGGCTGGAAAAATAAATAAATTCAAGTTTAAAATTTAAATAAATATATTAGAGAGAAAACTTAGATAAATGAATGGGCTCAAAGTTCCAGAATTCCTCCCAGCTCTACCACACACAACAGAATACAGCACACACTTTAACGAACTCCCATTCCTTCACCCCACAAGCTGCTTACTTAAATGTACTGGAGTATCTCAGAACCAGAAGACCATGAGAAAGTAATTATACAGAGCATGTTCTAAGAGCTGAGGAGGTCTCTCTAAACCTCAGAAATCTGTCTAAGGCCTTCAGAGGGTCTAAAAACGTCACTTCTGGGTCTCTGAGAAAACCAATGTGATTATTTTCGGCCGTCCAGAAGCATTCTGAGGCTGCACACCTGGGTCTAAGAACACACTAAACACACAACCAGTGCACAGCTTGGTGGGGTGCAGCCTGTGCCAGCAAGGTCAGGAGGGAAAGAGTCCCATAGGGGACCTGAGGCGTGCCATGGACCAGATAGAGGCTCTCTGAGGGCTGCATTTGGTGCCCGGCCAGGGTTTGGAGACCCCTGCATTACATTATAAAGATAATGATGAAAATGAAATATTTCCTATTAAATAGAAAGGTGACCTTGTTTTTCTCTACTTACTTGCACTTTTAAGATAATGCTCCTAAGAATGATGTTGTTTTAATTTAATACATAGCTTATGTAGTTCTTACTATGAACAACCAAACTAAAATAATTTATCTATGCTGCATGCCATGAGTGAAGTTGCCACTAAAAAGAATCCAGGACATTTTTCCTTCTTATCTGCAGTATGGCTGGTATCAGCTAACCTGTCACAAGGCAGTGCTTGATATAAACAAGAGATTGCAAAGACATCTCAGTAATCAATATTAGGATGGCTACAGTATGGAAGCCTCAACCACTGCATATCATTTGTCTCAGCATCTATTTCTATGACCAAATGAAGCATTAATTCAAATCATAAATCTATGGTGATTTAAAACTGGGAATGAGCACCTGCCTGCTTTAATGATTTATTTTGTACATTTCAGTAAGCAGGAGATTTGTCCATATGAACTGACAGGTCACCTTCAGATGCCAGTACTAGACTGTTTATCACCATGCAGACTAGCATTTCATCTTAGCAAGTAAATATTAAACTAAAAGAATCCAACTGATTGTGGAAAGGAGAGAACAAGCCTCATTTCTATATATTTTATTAATGCTGCACTTGGAGCCTGCCATGCGATTCTCTTATGTTTTAGGACCACAGGTTTCTTTTTTGACAAAATTAGAGGGTGAGAAATTATTAGTGTCCATTCATGCCTTTAGATCTTTCCGTGCTGTGTAGCTGCTACTAGTTATTTGTCTGGGGGGCATCTACAGTAATAGAGCCCTCTCTCTCCCCGCCTCCATGCCTTGGTTTTCAGGTTCATAATATGAAACCACATATACAAGTGCAATAGGGTAGAACAGTGGTTCCTAAACTTTTTAGAGGCACTAGAGGCTGCTGCCTGATTGATAAATGACATGGGGTGTGATTACAATGGTTATTGGGTAGCAGTGCACCCCCCCCCCCAGTAGCAGCTTGTTTAACCCTTGATCCACATAGCCTAACCTGCCCTGTCAGTTTTGTGAACCACCAAAAAATTGGTCACAATCCACTGGTGCCTTTCAGCACATTTTAAAACTATGGACAATTTAGCAGGAACAGTGTTATGGACAACCCAATCCCAAGCTGTCTAGCTCCCAGAGGAGCAGCTGTAAAATGGCGACTGCTGCATCCTGCAGGAGCCACGGCAGTTCTCCCTGGGAGAAGGGGACGTTTTCCCTCTTTCCCCACCCCCTGCAGTGGGGCTACTCAAGTCTCTGCCAGTTATTTGCTAGCATCCAAGTCCTACATGGGGGTTCAGGCTGCAGCAGCAAGGGCCACCACCAGTCCCCTCCCGGGGCCACTCCCCCCCCCACTTCCTTCTGCCCTGAAAAGCCACACTGCCAACCCACTGTCACACTTGCTGCACTCAATGGTACGGCAGCCACAGGCACATCACTGGCACTGGGACCTTCAGTGGTGCCATGAATGTGCTTTACAGTGCATTTATGACATCAGAGCAAAATCTAACATTAGGGAGCACTTTTTTCATTGACGTGTCAGTTATGGAACCCCCTGTGTGTTTTGAAAGATTGTTGGACACATACTAGGGTTACATGCTCAGTTCAGACAGGGTCTGGCCAGGCACATGAAGTTTATGTACCACTGAACACACCTTCATGGTGTTTTCTCATTTCAGGACTGCAAGATTGGTAGTAGCAGTCCAACTCTCTTCCATAGAAACTTGTCTGCCATTACAAAAGAATACCCAATAAGTTTTTAAAGAATCATAGGGTTCTCCAGAACATACTTTGTAAAGCATTAGCACAACCTATTATCATAATTTTGAAACCTTTACACACTCATATTTGGACATGAGCAAGGACACATCCTTGCTCTCGACTCTGATCGTTACACTTTTTCTTCTACAACACATCCACCAAGAAAAGTATAATGGTGAATTAACCTACTCACAGGAGGTTTGCCCCAATGACTTCAAAGAGCTAAAGATACATGTTGTATATAGTTAACACATTAATATTACATGTTAATGCACTAATATCTACTAGGGCAATAAACAAGACTTCAGATAAAACAGGAATTGAAGGCATATTTTAGAATTTCCACAAATGAAGAAATGAAAGAAAGCAGAGGAAGGGGTACATTAAACATCAACAGGAGCTTTAAGGCCTAACTGTAAATAGGACTTCTACACACATTTAGCACAGGCATATTTATACAGCTTATTCTAAATCCTGCTCTTGGTTTATAGAATTTTATAGATTCTATGGTTTATAGACCTTATAGAATTTTTTTTCAGTCAATGCAGGTGTAATTGACACTAAAAAGAACGACTCTTCTAAAGTCTATATTGTTTACAATATACAATATTGTACAGCTTTGTACAATATTGTACAGCTTTGTTGTTAAACATGGATTATCTAGTTCTGTTGCTAGTTTTTATTTTTAGGGTTACTGGAGGGTGGAGAAAGCAGCAACAGCCTGCAGAAATGTCCTTACCCTAGAAGTTCCGAACACAGGCAAAATAGTGCAAGGCAATCTAAAAATAATAATGATATAGATTTAAGCACATAGAGTGGGTGTGATGCGCGAATTTTGGAACAGAAGAAAACAGAACCAAATAACATATACATGACAGTTTATATCTCTACAGATATCCTAAAGATAACTTTTATTATAGTTTGCTTTTGTCAAACTATATTATTGAATATTATGAAATGTTTAAATATTGAAATACTTCACTGAAGTATGATTTTTAAGCCTCATTGCACTTTGATTTCTTAGTGTCAGTTTTTAGAATTCAGGGCCCAATATCAGTGTTTAGGGCCCAATCCTGTCCAGAACCAATGCAGCCACAATGCAGCCCCAAGATTAGGGAACAAAGGTTCCCTTACCTTGAAGAGGCCTCAGTGACTGCTCCTCCACCTCAGGATGCGGCATATGTCTTATTGGCACAGCTGCATCAGTGCTGGAAAATTGGATAGGATTGGACCCTTAGAATTTGTCCCTCAGTAGTTTGCTTGGGTTGCAACCATTTTGATGTCCCCACCCACTATCCATAAGCCATTGTCACTGCAGCTAAAGAGAGAACAATCCAAAGACCCTACCTTTCAGACACAGTGGCCTCGCTGGGGGGGCAGGCCGCACCAAGTGAGGTGCACGGGGTGTATGTGACACCACCAGGGACCAAAATTGCTAAAATCACTGTTTTAAAAGATCATGCTATATACTGTTGGATGCGGAATTTCACCCAGAATTCAATAAAAAACCTGAGTGTAGTATCTTCATGCTATCAAAAGTTATGGCCAAAAACCTAAAAACCAAAAATAAAACTTTTAATGTAAAAATCACATTTTTTTTTAAATTGCGGTTTTACAGAATAATACCATCATGTTATATACCGTTGGATGCACAATTTCACAAGGAATTCAATGAAAAAAACTGGTGTGTCATATCTTTATTCTATCAAAAGCTATGGCCAAAAAAAATAACTGAAAATACAACTTTTTATGTAAAAATTGTGATTTTAAAAAAATCATTATTATGAGTCAGTTCTCATTTCCATGTATCAGATCTAATACTAGAACTTTTATTTAATAGTGTGAGTGTCATCTAATTGGCCACAGGTTTTGGTTGGTTACTAATTTGTTCGGTGATCTGTACTATAGTTAAATAAATAAATAAAATTGATGGGGGTAACACCAACCCTAGTAATAACATTGCATTTAGGTTGGGCATATGATATTGTAATTTATTCTGTATGGTTTGGGAGGAGGAGATCCATAATCCTCAGCGGTGACGCGCTGACCTCCCACACCGGGTGACGCAAAACTCTAGTGACACCACTGTTCAGACGTATAAATCAGAATAACAGGATGTTCCAATCAGTTGGACAGGAAACAGTGAGGAGAGTTGCCAGGGAGAAGCTTGGTAGAAACTAGATAACTATGTGGCAACCAGAAGAGTGTGCAGACTTTTGTGAAAGGCCCACTCATGTAACTGAAACTGTACTTTATCCATTTGAATGGTATAAATTACAACTCACTCTACAGAGAGATATGTAACAATCATTCTATCTGCTGTATTTGAGTGTTGAATTCAAGATTAAACGTAACTACCAATATCAATCAATCAAATCAACCAACCAACCAACCAACAATATTTATACAGCACTTTTCAACACAAAGTTTACAAAGCGGTGTACAGGATGATGATGATGATGATGATAACAACATTAATAATAAAAATGTTAAATGGATCCCTATTCCAAAAGGGCTAACAACTACAGAAGACAACCAGCAACAGACACTAGAAAAGATACTGGGCAGGGGTCAATAAGGACAATATCATTCTTTTCACTTAATACGCACTGTTAAATTGATTAGCTATCTGCATTTTAACTAATGCATCAACATATTTAAGTAAATGTCTACTACAAAAGTCTCAACTTCTATTTCTTATTTCATAATTTCTTAAAATATTTATTATTTTAAAGTGTACAAGAACTAAGAATTTAATAGATGCTAATCATTTGTTAGCAGACGTGCAATCCTCCAAAAAAAGCAAGCCTTCCTAAAAATATAATATTCAAGGTCAAAGGTCTTATTTTTATCACATTACAAGTTAAAAGTTGTAAAAGTTCTTCATAATTTTCCTTTCCAATGCAAGCTGCTTTACCTCCAAATCCTCACTCACACCCACAACGCTTATGACCATCAAATTGAAGCAGGCGCTTCTATTTTCACAATTATTGAAAAATATTTTCTGTCCATCTGTAGCTTTTTTTTTCTATTGCTAAAATGTTTACAGTAAAAGAAAGGAAAACTGGCCTCAAAATCTGCTGAAATGCACATTTGCTGCTTTTGTTCATCGGCACGGGTTAAACTCTAAATATGTAAAGGAAGATTCAGAACAACAAAAGGTTGTCATCCTTAACAATAATTTCAAAACATTGCAAAATACAATTAGAATGTATTAAATTGTTGTGTCTGTTTTCTGCCTGTGCAGCCTGTGCCCTGTATAATGGTTGACATTACTAAAATGCAGCCTTATTTTACTCACTACATTACCTCAGAGAACAAAAGGGGGCTATTCCAATGCAATGGCCATACGAGCTGGTATAATTTCAAATATATTTTAGAAAAACAAATTGGCTACATAACGTAACTGCATAAACATATGTTATCTCAGCATCTTATTAGACAGAAGATGCTTAACAGTATTTGAAATGCTTTAAGAACAACCAGTGTTCCAAAAGCATAAAATCTTTTACAAATATCACAAAACACAACATGCCATACAGCATACCTGGGTGCCGTCATAAGCAGCGGTGGTCAGTGGCCTCACAATGAGCTCTAGTGTAGGTAAGTTAGAACAGATGTAGGCCAGAGATGGATAGAACAGGGGAGGAAGGAACTGAAAGGAGATAAGGCAGGGAAGGCGCTGACTGAGGCCGGGGATTATATTGGGGAAGTGACACCACCAATATCCTATCCCCCTTCCCAGCCTCAATCTCCTGACCTGGGTCCACTGAAACTTGCACCAGTAAATAGCTGGTACAGGTCTGAATATACCCAGTGAGGCTACGAGGGTTTATCCTAAGCAGAGGCAAATCTAAGGGAGGGCAAAGCTCTAAATTTTGCAAGAAGCCTTACCTTGCAGTGGAAATCACTCCTCTCCTGCACCGTTTTAGCCAATCCTCACAGGGAAAAGCAACATCCTGGCGTTGCTTACTGGCTGCAGCAGCAAGGGAGAGGAGGGATTTACATGACAGGGTAAGGCTTCTTGCAACACTTAGAGCTCTGCCCTCCCTGTAGATACGCCTCTGATCCTAAGGCAAGGGGCTGTATTGGAAAAGGCAGGAGTTACCCCAAGGAGTAAGGGAATGGTATCAGCAATGGCCCCTTGTCCAGGTAAATCAGGGATTATGGGGTTAATCCCAGAACTCCTGCAGCAGGAACACAGCTGCAGGTTGATAAGGGCTCTGGCTCTGAAGGGAGGCCAGCACAGGTGCAGAAGGGTGTGGCTGACGAATTAAAGCCTGCCCACTGATTGGCTGGCCTCAATATAAAGCTGGTGGCAGGAGCTGGAGAACAGGATCTGGATAGGTGCTGTAGGTGCAGCACCAGGTAGATGCTGGATGGGAGCACCAGGTGGGTGCTGGACGGATGGAGTGGTAGCTGGACTGACTGCCTGAAGGACTGTCGGACGGACTGATGAACTGGCTGAAAGACTGGCTAAGGTAAACTCATTGTGGGAAATAACTGTGGAGAACAATTGTATGTCTGCCATGCCCTGGAGTCAACAAATGGAGGAGGCAGTTGTGGTCTGGGCAAGCTGACTGCCTATTGTTTGTTGGTGGGGTTTGTTGGTGCTAGACTTAGGGTAGTTTGGAGCTAAGCCAGTGATGAGGGCAGTCTGTGATCCCAAGCAAAGCTGCTAGAAGAGAGGAGGCCAGTGGGTGACTGAACCCCTCCCTCTTGCCTATCTCTGAGGCCGCTCTGGAGGGGAAACTAGTTAGCCTAGTGTGGCATTAGGGCTAGTTAGCCTAGTTAGCATTAGGGCTCTTGGGGTGGCCCGGCAGGGAATTTGGCAGAACAGGGACCAAATGTTCCCTTACCCCGATGTTCCCTTACCCCGATGATGCTTTTGTGACTCAAAACTACGCCCCCCCCCGGAATGCAATGCGCACTCCATTGCTGGCTGCATTGGCATATGGGAAGTTTGGTAGGATTGGGCTGTTCATTACCATTCAGAAACATATTCATGAAAGTAAAATATCCAATATTTCAACTTTTGTAGGTACAAAGTAGGAGGAGTTCCCAGCTCTGGGCATGCAAAATTAAAATATTTTGACATCTGTTCACCTGATCCCCAAACCCGTAAAGACAAAGAACTGGTACTTAATTTGCTCAGGTGAAGACAACAATACAACAGCAGCAGCAGCAGTGGTTGTTGATTTAAGCAAATATTTAAGCAAATATTTTTGCTTAATTTGGGGAAATCTGAATTCTTCATAGCCTAAAGTGAATCTTCTTGCTAGGAGAGTGAGACATTTTGATTTTGCCCAGTTCATTTAGCTCTACCTAGATTTCAAAAGTGAATAGTGAACATTCACATGTCAATATTTTAGGAAAAAAATTAGCTGTGATCTACCAAAAAAATGCAAATGATATATTCTTATAATAGCACAGCAGCAAAGCATGAGTTTTGCAAAATATAACTTAAAGAAAACAAGATATAAAAAATAGAACTGATTCATTTCATTTTTCTTCATCAAGTGATAATCAGTACTTATATTAAAACTGGTAATATTCATATACTAATTATGTTTTATATGAGAAACTTACCCACACTAGAATTCAGATCCCCATTCTCAGACTCTGGTCCATGCTGATTATTACTGGCATGATAGTTCGACATAGCTTCTAATTTAATTTTTTTCACCTTCATTGCTTCTGCAATGGCTGCATTGGTGGCAGCTGCTGCAGCTGCAGCTGCAGCTGTCAAACCTAAAAAGAGACAGAAATTGAACTAATGAAATTATAACTTCTCACTACTTTCCATGTGGATTGATACTCTTCTTGCATTATCTGCAGTCAAGGCAAGGGAGAAAGTTTCTGAGAAATAAGTTCAGCAGTACACAATTCAGAAGGATATATTTACTTCCAGATATGCTTACAACTGAAGGAAGAAGTTAAAAAATAACATCTCTCTAATTTAGAAGGAAGAGAACTGTGAAAGCCTTTTCTATATCACTGGTGGAGCCATCCCCTTTGTTTTTATCATTTGGGGAGGGATGAAAATTCAAACTAGCACTAAATCAACGTATGTGATAAGGATTCATTTTAACACACATTGTGTGAGACAAGTTATTGGCGTGGCTTCTGTGTATGTCAGGAACAATGTTTTTTCTTTGTTTCATCACAAGCTAAGGACACGAGAGTACCTTTTTGAATCTTGCATCTCTACACCATGTTCAAACCAGAACCCATGAACAGGCATTGGCAGTTCCTTCTCAGTTGTGATATGTCCTTGCCAATGTCAGAGACTCACAGCCCAAACTTGACCAAAACACCTGCAATGAGGCCCTAAGATAAGCGAACAAACTATGTTGAGGTAGCCTCATCAACTGCCTGCCCAGCACAGAACACAGCATGTGCCCTATTGGCACAGCATTATCTGCACTGAAAGGTTGGTTAGGATTGGGTTGTCAGTTACTGCTGGAAGCATTATTAGGGAACAATCCTATCCTATTTTCCAGCACTAATGCAACCACAATGCAGCCCCGATGTAAGGGAATTGCTCCCACACTGCAGGATGTGGCGCAAGTCCTGCTGGAAGAGCTCTATCAGTGCTGGAAAGTTGGATAGGTTTGGGCCCTAACAATTTTCTATGGGTTGGTGTTAAATGAGTCTACAGAAATTCTACTGTATATTATGGCTGTAATTCAGAGCCCCTTGTGTGTGAGCTGAAACCTCTAATTCTTGAGATGGCAGCCCTTCATGCCATATTGAATGCTACTCTAGAGACCCTTCAAATCTTCACATGCAGCTCTTCAAGGGGTACAAGGGTATGCAGTGGGTAGGGAAACCAGAAATGCCCTGTTGTGCTTGTGGAATGTCATGTGCAGCCCTTTGGATGCCGGTCAAAAATATATATAATCTGTTTTGTTTAAAATTAGGTTTAATGGCAAAGAGCCAAAGAACTGTCCAAGGTGGCAAACCTAGAAAGGAGATGCTACACACACATCAGTACTGTTGAGCTTCCCAGGATTTGGTAAGGGGAAACCAACACATGCCACTGTTAATTGGATATGGCAATCCATGTATCCTTAACAGAGACTCAACCAAGGCACTTAAACATTGTGAGTAATGTTCTGCCATGTACTGTTGTGGTTTAACAGTCATCTTAACACTGATTTATATACAGATGTGAACCTGCAGGATTCTCTGTGTTTGGGGGCGGGGGGAAGTCAGGTAAAGGGACCACTTACTACTCCAGAGAAATATAATTAAATGATTTATTGTTATCGAGAACGATCTGGTTCCTTGCCTTCCAACTACAATAAATTCTTTATTAAAACAGATAAAAAATGAAACTGTGTTTTATAAACAATCATTTTTTCACCATGTATTTTCATAAAGCCGAGGAATCTGAAATATAGCAATGTAATATATTGTGTTGGTTGCCTATTCATTTCTGGGTTCAGTGCAGATGCTTGTTTAACATTTGAAGTCTAAATTAGCTTGGTACCCTTAAGGACCACCTATTCCTCTTTACATGCCTCTTTATATGCTCTGATCATCACTGGAAGCCCTGCTGCGGGTGCTTTGCTGTCAGATGCCCACCCGTAGCACTGGTGAAAGCCTCGCCCACACTTGGGATCCAGAGTTCATACAGTTCTGCTGCTTTGTCTTCCTGTGGAATTGTTAAAGGTTTCAATATCCTCCCAGCCCCTTCTTCAGGATCCTAGTGGCCTGGCTTGTGGGGAGGAGGGACTGTAACTGAACCAACAGATTACAAAATTACTCAGCTTGGAATGGAAAATTAAGAGCCCCATCCTATTCACCTTTCCAGAGCTGATGTAACTGTGCCAATGGGGTGTACACTGCATCCTGCAGTAGGGGTGCAGTCAGGAAGGACGACTCAAGGTAAAGGAACATCCATTCCCTTATCCTGAGGATGTATTGAGGCTACATAGGTGCTGGAAACTTGGATAGGATTGGGACCTAATTGTGGTAGTTCTGTGGATATACCGCAAAGGATCACCAGTACAGTCCAAAATGCCTATATTGTGGATTGCTTGCAAAGCACACCGTTCTTCAACTTAAACTGCACTTGTATTGTGTTTATGTCCCCCAGGCTACTGGATAGGAATGCTATTATGAAAATTAGATGAAAAAAGACGATCTAAAAAAACAATTAACATAAAACAAATAACTATATCTTTACTTTCTTCAAGTATTTGTTCCAGAAATGTAAACAAATGTGTCAAAAAAAGTCAGCCTATTACAGTTGCAGGCAGTAGTTATCATTAATATGCTGAAATTGATAAGCTGTTTATGTCTGGCATTCTTCCTGCTGATTATTCAGTGAGACAGGCCACTTTATAAATATCTCATCACTCCAGCGTCACACAAATTTCATCGACAGTGCTCCTGCAGAGCTATTAGCAATATGAATCTAACCATTACAAGAGGGAGGAAAAATCGAACATGTGGCATTAATACGCAGTCCTGGTTTCTAACCATCTGATAGGCAGATGGCGTAAAGTGGATTCTCCAGCTGAAATGAAGGGGCACATCATTTAAAACCTTGTTTGCATTCTAACTGATATCAGTGCCATATTGATATACATGATACATCATGGCAGTATTTGAACAATCTAGTTTGTTTCAGTCATAAATGTTTACAGCCTTGTTTTTTATCTTTAGAAGCATGTTTTCAAGCGCGTATTTTTAATTTATGAAATCTATTGTTTACTTCTGTGGAACCAGAAGATTAGCAAGACACAGGAATATGAAATTGCCACAACCATTGCAGCAGGATGAATAAAGTACAGGGTATTTATTGTTTGGGGGTGGGGTGGGGGGTCCGTAAAGGAATTAAAAAATTAGCTTCGACATTTTATGCATTAAATACATTTATTCATTAAATCTCCCAGCTTTTTCTCCCATGTGACATACTTAGAAGTTTAATGCTTTAACACAGCTATTCATTTAAAGCTCTTACTGTGTGCAATTAATCTTGTCCAACAATTTAATTCAAAAAGCAAAACATCAAAAAGTAAAGTTCAATTCAACAATCATGGTTCTGAAGTAATCTTCCCTACTGCTGACAGTTCCTATAGACTCATTGGGAAAAGTCTGTTCAAGGTGTCTTGTAAGAGCTGGGTGAGCCTGAATTATAACTCAATTCAAAGCTCTTCTAGTCTTTACAGGGTCTTAACTGCAGCTAGACACAGAAAGCCAAAAGCAGGATGTACTGAATATCTCACTCTGCAGAAAGCTTTTTTAACCACAGATCTACCCAAAAAGATAATTATCTGTCCTGTCCCCATGCACCCACTAAGGAGAGCATACAAATGCTTAAAAACATTATTCAGAATGATGCCCTAATCAACTCCTAAACGGCCAAATCTACATTTGGGGGTGAATTGTAGAACCCTTTGTATTACTTAGGCCTGGCTGGCTTTTTTTCCCCTGAGCTACTGCCTGAAAGAGGCCTGGGGAATACATGCCAATTTAGGCCAGGCTGGCCTTTTTTCCTGTGCTACTACATGAAGGAGGTGTGTGGCTTATAGACCAACTTAAGCCTTGACAGGCTTAATTACACCTTAATTTACTGAAAAATTTCCAAATTAAAACATGGAGAAGATAGCAATATGAACCAACCAAATAGAACATAGCACTGAATTGCTATGGGGGGGGAAACTAAACACCAAAATAGCAAGGAACTATTAAAACATTTGCTTATTTACAAGTAAATGTGAACGTGTAGCTCAGTTTAGCTTTTCATAAGGGTCAGTACATTTCTTAACTTAGAGGAAAGGACTTCCTTCCCAAATGTTTTTTGGGCCTACGTTCATCGGATTGGGACCATTCTGGTGGCGTTGCATTCCTCTCAGCCTGCCCTTTCTAATGGGCCAAGGCAAGGTCACTTGCTCATGAGTAATCAAGGACTGTAGCTCAGTTTCACTTTCCATAGGGCTCCATGAATTTTCCTGAGCAGCTTCTGAGCATGCTCAGAACACTCTACAGCCAGTTAGAGCTCAGTGGCTTACAGACACAATCAGACGCACCAGGAACCGCTCCACAGCCATTTGAATAGGTAGGATTCGTGTTATTTCATTAACTGAATAAGATTTTGCATTTCATGGTTTTATAAGCCCTATTTTGTGGTATTTTGTTTTTACCACTTTAGACTGCCTCTACCAATGAGATTATTCAGGCCACCTCATTAACACAATTTGTATGAAGATTTGTTTTTCCACACTGTTTACTAATTTTTTCCTCCACCTCCTTCATCAAGGATTTTATTCCTGGGCAGATATGATAGGCGGACGGGCGGAGGAGCTCAGGAGTGCACAGGGAATAATACTCCAGGTGGGAGGAATCTATACCAAATATACACGCGTCACCATATAATGACTGTAGCAACATTCTGTTTCATCTGAGTACATCAGAACTTCTAATTGGTACGTAGGACCATCAGGTTGCTACCTAGAAACTTTTGGCTCTACAAGTCCAACCATTTTATACACTGATTTTTGATCCATGGATAGACAATCCATTTTCTAAACAATCTTTTTCTTTACAATCCCTTTTCTAAAAACTGCTTTTCTTCTGAAGTCAGATTATTAGAACTGCTATTTTGCAGCTCACTCCAAGAAAAGTTACTCCTTCCCTTCACCCTGGCTCACTGAACTATAGAATGTAGAAGTGATTAATCACTTTTGCATTCCATTCCATCCTTGAGGGTTAGTTTTCTCTGGAGCTAGCTGCAAAATAGCAGTTCTGCCTGACTCATATTTGTTTACACTGCTTTTATTTAACGAAGATTTTGATGACAGCAGTGAGTCCCAGAACTAAACCCCAGTAGATACTGATTTCCCACCAGGAACACTGGATGTTAATATAGCATGAAGACCTGTTAATTTTGGTATACTTCAATATAAGGTGTTTACTAATCCAAGAACATTCAATACAGATCAACAAATTGAGAAGTTGCTTTTCATGAAAAATTCTTCTGAACTTCAGAATTAATAGAATCAATGTACAATCTTCAAAAACATAATTGAACAACACAGAAAGAGGAAACAATTTTACTTTAAATGCAGTCCAGAAAAAAAGGTCAATATATGGGGTTAAGGCCCAATTCAAATTACAACTACAGAAGGAAGGGGGGACCTTCTGCCACAATCCTGATCTGGATTAGCATGCCTCTCCACTGCTCCTTGCCTAGAAAAAGAACCTCTTACTGTTGGGACCATTGATTAAAAGAAATGGCTAGCTTTAGACTTTAAAAACATCCAACTGCTTAAAATTTCAAAATCACGCACTAAATATTTTTTTCAGTATTACAGCAGGCCCTGCAGGGATTCTGTTCCAGGATTAGTCTCTTTTTTTCCCTTCTAACAGGCTCTCTGAGGCCTGCAGAGGCTGCAGGCAGATGCATGTGGCCTCTGCGGGGCGCAGAACTGCCTCCAGAGGGTCCAGGTCAGTCGACTGGCCCTGTTGGTTTGTGGACCCACAGATACTGGATTCAGCAGATTCCAAATCAGCAGAAATGCCGGCCAGCTGCACTTTGTTTTCATATATATGGTTCAGTGCCATCATCTCAGAATTAAGCTACATATAATACACAAATACCCAAGCAGTAATTGAATGTTCTATGAATAATCAGAACTATTGTGGATGTACATAAAAAAATCAAAACAATTCAATTAAGGGTGTAGGGTATGTGTACATGCGCACATGTGTGCGTGTTTTAATAGTCATCTGTTCAAAAGCAATAGATTCTCAGCCCTCATCCAGTCTGTTGCATTATTCATTTCATGTGCAACCTCAAGCCAGACCATAAATTGTTACTTTATCTAATCAAAGGCGACTTAACTCTACAAAAGGTCAAAGGTTTAATTTTGTGAAGTATTATCTTACGCTAGGAGTTTAACCGAAAAATAGAAGAAAAAAAACAGCCAAGAAACTGGTAATAAATGAACCTTTATTGCCTTAGGCATCGGTCTAGTTAATAAACTTTCATTGAAGGTTTCTTTCAACTGTTACGGACAAGGAGATTTTTTAAAAAATCTTAAATTACAGCCATGTGTGACTTTTAAAGCAGAAATTCTTTTTTATCTCAACTCCCTAGCCTAGATGTAAGACAAAGAAATTGTCTTCAATTTCTTAACTAAAAATGCATGCTTCTAAACAGATGAAAAAGCACAGGTATATCCTTTGTAAAATAAGGGGTCAACCTAAAAAAATGAAAATGCTTCTCTCAAACCTTGGATCTTGCATCCTGATCTTTCAAAAGTGTAAGGTGAAAGTGAAAGTTCCTTCAAAAGTGTAAGGCTGTACTGACCACTTTTAAGCTAAATAAACATATTTTCTTTCCTGAATAAACGCTAGAAAGCAAAGCTTGCAGTCCAATCCTGTGGATGTTTCTGCCCCCTCCACAAGTTTGTAGTTTGATGTGCTTCCCACTTCAGCAAACTAACTGATACTCTGTTTTAGTTTGGAGACCAATTAACAGTTCCTGTTTGTTAGAGTCATCCTAGACAAGTACAAAGATTGTGAACTGCACACTACTATGATCAACAAATTACCTCCCTTTTAAGAAGTACAGCACTGAAAGACTGGTTTTGCTAAAAATTATCAGATTTTTCGATTAAAAAGTTTTTTTTAATTATTCTAGGCCTTATCTGCACTCATCCGGCCGGCACAAAAAAAATGATCAGAGTAATCCACTCAGAAATCCATAAGGAACATTGTAAATAACAATCATGGATGTAAAATAGACTTGGCCTGTAAGCTCTGAGGTTGCAATCCAATGTAGTGAAGCTAAAGTTTCACTAAAGCAGCATTTTTCAATTATACTGTAAGGCATCATTGCACCTGAGGAAGACACCCCAAGTCCTAGGGACACCACTTTCCTCAGCAACTCCACCTCCATTACCTAGTCAATTGAATTTTATTGCTCATATCTCTTCTTTCAGGTAGGTAGGGGAGCATGCTCTGAAAGCATTTGCTATGTATTTCAGAGCAGTTCTACTCAGAAGTAAGGCCAACTGAGTTCAATGGAACTCTCAGGCAACTGTGTATAGCAATGGTTCTCAAACTGTTTCGCACCGGGACACACATTTTAAAATGACTATCTGTCCAGGAGCCACCAGAAGTGATGTCATGACAGGAAGTGCCATCATCATTGTGATGCCAGAACCTGCTGCTTTCCTGAGAATGCAGCAGTAAGTTGGGTTATTTCTCAGCCATTTCCCAATAACAAAGTGAATCAGGAAAAAAAGCCCATTTACAATCTTGACAAAAGTAAAACAACCACACAGCCCTCCCACCTATTCAGCATTTCATCTTCCCATATTTTCAATATGGCTGCTCTAGGTGCTTCGCAACCCACCTGAAATTGGCTCATGACCCACTGGAGGGTCCCAACTCAGTTTGGGAACCACTGGTGTATAGGATTTCAGTATACAATCGTAAAACACATTGGGGCACAAGTATGCACTTATTCATGTTTCCTTGCTATGTATACAAGGTGATGTTCTTTGCTATGTATAAGGCAAGCCAAAAAGTCACACTACCTGCATATAGATGGTTCAAATGCATGCAAACTATTACTGCATCAATTTCTTATGAGAGGACAAAAATCAATGGAACATAGCTGTATAACAAAAATATCATCAAGATTTATTCCAGAGTGTCTGTATGCAGAAGATTTTTCTGTAATTCATTGGGGGCGGGGGGCAGTTAACAGGACTTTTGGATCACCCTGTATGATACAGTGGCCACTATTCTCATGTTATGTCTGGGCTGAACATCATCTCTTGCCTGTTCCACAGTGTTTGCAACTTTGTGCTTACTATACTCTTGTTGGGATAGCATGTGCATTCCTATTGTGGTTCTAGGCCTCCATGTGTAGGCACCACATGTAATGAATGGCTTTCCTCACCTCTATCAACTTGTGTGCAGTTGTATAACCAAAATGGTAATCTCAGTTGGATCATGATCTTTCTGGTTTTATGACATTTAAATGAATTCATATAAATTTTGCTAGCAATAGTAGCAATAGAGTAGCAATATAAACAGAAGCAGTATAGACGAGGCCCCCAATAAAACACAAGGTCTCTTGGTTTTGTTTCTCATTAGAATGCATTAAATTCTTTGTTATATATGGACACTGCTCAAGGAATCTGTATTTCATTTGAATTTAACATAAAAAATGAAAAACTAGAAGGATTTTAATAAGTCTTTTTCAGTTAAATTTGGGCTGTAATTCTGTCAACAGTGTGACTGAGTAAACATGCATAGGATTCTGCTGTAAGAACCTAGAGTTTAGCTATATGGACACAACTAATTATATGGACACAACTAATTAATTGTTAACAGTGCTACAATGCAGAATTATTGAAAGGACATGTTCATGCCTGTAACTGCAAGTAATGGAGCTAAGTAGTCATAATCTTTCTACCACCAGGAGCTGCTTTGTTGTTGCTTTTTCCTCTCTCGGTGCTAATCCACAGATTAACATGGAATGCATAGCAATGTTGGCTGAATACCTAGACATTGCTGAGCAAGTGCTATAGCCTAGCTCTGCCCTGTCATATCATCAGCCCTAGAAACATGTACTGCTTGTGAGCGAATGCAAGAAGTAAAAGGTCTACTCACTAGTGTAAAATTAAAACTATTTTAATGCTTTTATTTCTAAATCAAGCATGGAGTCTAGCACCACTCCACAAAGAAAGTTTTTTTTTTTCTTTACCACAAGTAGAGGCAGTGGCATAGCTAGTGGAGTGCAAAAAAATTTACGGCTCCCAACTGAGCCATGTAAGCTGCCCCTCTCCCTCACTGCCAGAGCCAGTCGGGGCAATGAAAACAATGCACCACCTCTAGCTATGCCACTGAACAGAGGAGTTTGCTTTCAGCCCAAATCTTACTGAACGCAATAGGCTTCCTTCTGAGAAGAGTAAATAACACTGTTTTTCAAATACCTCTAACTTCAGATGCTATCAAGCAGAAGGCCCATCTATTACTCAAAGAGGCTGACCCATTCCCTATGATGTATGTAGATATGCAAGTAATAGTAAGACAATAAATGACAAAAAAAATGAGAAGATGAAGACGTCTGACACAGGCAGTGCAAGGTCTGATTTAGTTAAGAGTGGAGCTCACAAGAGTAGCTTGAGGAACCTCTTGGATAAATTTGAGTAACTAGCTATTTGTGGACCAATGAGGGTGCAATCCTAACCTGGAGTTAGACTGACACAGACCAGCAAAGTTTGGCCAGCACAAGGGCCACCGTAAAGTACGTCATCGTAGACGTACGTCATCTTCCCTGACTCCACGAGTGGTCCAAACACACTTTACAGTGTCGCTTGTGCTGGCCAAACTTTGCTGGCCTAATTGTACCGGCCTAACTTTGGCCACCTCATGAGAAGAGAGGACTCTTTAGAAAAGGCCCTCATGTTGGGAAAGATGGAAGGCAAAAGGAGAAGGGGGCGGCAGAGGATGAGATGGTTAGATAGTGTCACCAAAGCAATGAACGTGAAATTGGGCGAACTCCAGAAGCTAGTGGAGGACAGGGAGGCCTGGCGTGCTGTGGTCCATGGGGTCGCAACTACTACTACTACTACTCCAGGTTAGGATTGTGCTCGAAATGAGATTTCATGGTCCTTGAACTTTAAGAACTGTGGCTATGTGGAGACCAAAACATGTCAGCTACATTTATTGCTAACTCTGAACCAGGATGGGGTTCATAGTTATCCACGGACTTCAAAACAACAAATGGTCTCTGGCAGACTTACCGCTGGAAGATCAACATCAAATACAGTCAGTCCTCTTTATATGTGGAGTGGCTATCGGGGACTTTGCTTATCTGCGAGGGGCAGAATTGCTACTTTCCTCTGCCTCTGTCCTCATTATCCACTATGCAGAGACCTTCCAAAGGCTGCAGAGACCTTCAGAATGTCACTTATGACCAGCACTAAGCCCTTTTAAAATGGCCAGCAGAAGCATCTGTGTGTTGGCCACAGGTGTCATCAGAAGCCTTGCACACCCCCTGCATTGTGGTGATGCGCCTGCCACAGGCACTGCCAAGAGGGCTAGATGTGCTGGCAGGGAAAGCTGGTGCAGAACTGGGCCTGCCCGCCCTCGCCTCTGAATTACTTGGAAATGGAGCGATTTTGGAATTAGGGGGCATAATAAGGCTATGCAAGGGGCACGGTGAAATCTTTCTTCACCATCCTGCCCTGGGCGCACTCAGAACCTGCTCCGGCTCTGGGCTCCATTCGGAAGATCCCTGCAGACTCTGGAAGGTCTCTGCAGCATTCAGAGACATTTTGGTACCTCCTGCTGCACTCTGCTAGCTTCCTGAGGTTTTCTGCTGGATTCTTCCGATGGCAAATAAATTAACCCTTGCACCTAAGCCTATAGATTCCATAGTCTCAATGGTTCGTTGATCTGTGAATTCACGATCCAACAGGATTTCTAGGAACCTAACCCAAGTAATTAAAGCACTCAGCAAGCTCGATCACAGAGAGATCTAGCATAACCTTAAAGTTGCATTTGAAAGACAGAACATTTTATTTTAACAATTGTTCCATAAGCATAGGAAAGGCTGTGAGAGAAGAACTGAACTTTCCACCTCCTGTGAGAATGACAACAAAATGGTCAAAACTAGTGAAACAAAAGGAAAGACAAGTTGAGTTTAAATACCCATTACTCACACAATGATATGTCTCTTCCCCTTTTCCCATTTCAGACTACATGTTTTTATCCATCAGGATAATTTTTCTGACTAATTCACTAGCTGTACACACCAAGTCATTACAATTAAGTGAACCAAAGGCAAAGGCAAAAATCCCTTTGCTGGACAGAAGTGTGACTTTGTCCCATATTTACAGCATTTTTTATAATTATTATGAAGTATATAAATATAAATCACAACAAATACTCTGAAAACACTATGCTTTTTTTTTTTGCAGTTCAATACTGAATTCACCCATGAAACCTGCAGCAATTTTGCCCATTACTGAAATAGACTTGCTCTCCCCAAGTCTGAAATTGTGCTTTGCCTACTTTACTCCAACATTGTAGAAAATATGATACAAACTATTCTTTGATATTTGAAAACCTGTAGTGATTATAGATCCACATTTAAGACTATTTATATTCATCAAGTCATTTTTTTTTTCTGGAGTGGAAATTAACCTTGGGTATGTGCTCAAACATTCCACAATTCACATTCCCCTATTTTCAGCATTGATAAGGCACAATTGATCTTTTTGTTTGTTTGAGGAATATTACATTTAACATTATAAGATAGAACACAGATTGCCTGAAGAAAATACATACAGTACACAAAACCAAATGAAATCATCAGTTAAAGGCCACCTGAAGTTCAGCCTTCCTATGTAAAGAATTCTTGCTTACAAGAGAGAGAAGTAGCTTCTTTTGTATGTACTTTTGGTTTATACGTTAGGCCACTGAGTTTCAGTTTTCAGACACATTCAGTGCAATCATAGGCAGGTTTACTAACCCCAATGTATTAAATGGGACTTACTCCCAGGTAAGGGTACAGAGGATTGTGCGGTTAGTTTTCTTTCCTTCTAACTACCAGGAATAGGCAAATAGGCAAAATGTTTGAAAACATAAGAACTAATTTATCTGCAACTATAAGCTTATGGGCAGAAGTGCCAGAGACACAATGAGTGATCTGTGCTGAGGGTGACTTTCAACAGCAGTTGCTGGTGGAACAGCAACGATGGATTATCATTCCCAACTCAACATGCTCGCTCCGTCTCCACTTTCATGCAGCTCTCCCCTCCCATCCAAGGCAGAGAAAGAGAGAACCAATTTAGCAAGGAGTAGACAAAGTGCTGTTCAGTTTTTAATCCTCCCCACCCTGAAAAACCTGTGAAAAATCATGTGGTTCAAGGGTGTGTAGATCTTACCATTCAGTACTGCTGCCTGTTATCTTCCCTTCCAATCTTCTCAGAATGTATGAATAAGGACATGTATTGGTGTAACAAGCAAAATACAGTATTCACAAATAATAAACTATAAGTAAAATTCAGTAACATAAAATAAGCAATACCCTCAAATCCCAAGGCCAGCTAACTACTACAATCCATATTGCAAAGGAGCAGAAGTGCAATAACAATTGTGTCTTGACTAGATATATTAGATATAGATGTATTTGCATCAAATATATTTTGATGCAATTTGTGTACATTTCTCATTTTTTCCATCCAACAAAAAGTGAATTATTCCACACCTCTAAAAGCGAAGCCCACCAACCTGGATCTTCTCAGAAAGTTTGCTCCAGCCAGCTGCTTCTGCCCAGAAATCCAGAGGCGGACATAAATCCACAGATCAAACCAAGCAAGGCCGAGAAAGCTAGTGCGGCGGCCATCAGCCATGACCAGGTCCAGTAAGCCTAAATTTGCCCGCTCTCAGGATAGGGACACGGTTGCCCTGGAAGTCCGAAATCAATAATTCGATCTGTTCCAGATGAGGGGAGTTCATACATGTCATAAAGAATATTGGTAGCTATTTGGAGGGAAGCTGAGCCAGCACTTGGATGTGTGCTGGCTCAGAAGCACTGGAACTGCATCGGGAGATGGTGTTTGTGCCCGCATTAGCAGGCCGGCACAGGGGATGGGACAGAGAGGTCTATCTTTTCTTTTTCCCAATCTTCTACCTATTTTCCTCAGCGATTATTACCCTCCAATTACCAATGCTGTAGCCAATTTTCTTAGTGAGATAATGAACCTAACTCTAACCCTTTAATTTAATAGTTGCGGCTGTTTATGTTAATATTTCTTGTATGCCAATAAAGGTTCTTGACTTGACAGAGAGGCAAGAGGCACTCTAGCAAGTGCCTTCACAAGCAGCGAGTGCTGTCCGTGACGAACTACAGCGTCTGCGACAAAGTGCCTGGTGAGACACGCAAGTTTAGCATCTGGGCGAGAAGGAGTAGGATCCGTGCAGGAGAAGGTAAGTGTTCTCTCTCACTTGTAAATCTACTGTGGGATTAGATTTAAGTAAATTGTTCACCTAAAGTTAGTCACAGGTAAAGGTAGCTACAGTAAATCTATGGTAAGGTTAAAACTAAGCAAATTCAGTTTATGTAAGAGCAAGTTGTGACCTTAAAAGTAGAGCTTAATCTAACCTGAGGAGGAGACTGAAAAGGTCCAGTAGTCAGGGTAGAGAAGCCAGGTGGGGGAAATACATTTAGCTAAATAGGCACAAACATAGTAAAAGGCAGAAGCTGACAAGGAGCTGATTCTGAAGAAAATTACAGCTCAAACCTACATAGGTCTACTCTGAGTAGGACCAGAGGTCTACTTGAGAGTAGGAACCCAAGTAAAACTGAGCGGAAGACCCAGCCAAGGAGGGGAAGCACTGTTTAGTTATTTTGAACACTGTAGTGTTTAGTCCTTAGTGTTTTAAACTAGAAACAAGATTTAAGATAAACTTTAAACTAGATTTAAACAAGAATTTAAACCAGAAACAAGATTTAACCTCAGTGTTTAAGGGAGAATATTAAGGGCAGTAGGGAGCTTGCCAGTCAGGAAGTGACTCATCCTGCATTTTCAGAAGGTGCTTTTTCTGTTAATCTTGTGAGCCGAATTCCATTAGGCACTCTCTATTGTCTTCCTAGTCTTGAAGCCCTCAGGTTTGGGCAAATTATAATAATTTGTAATTATTATAAATCAATGGTAAGGCCACATCTGGAGTATTGCGTACAGTTCTGGTCACCACATCTCAAAAAGGACATAGTGGAGCTGGAAAAGGTGCAGAAGAGAGCGAAGAAAATGATTACGGGGCTGGGACACCTCCCTTACGAAGAAAGACTGCAGCGTTTGGGGCTCTTCAGTCTGGAAAAAAAGCACCTAAGGGGGGACATGACTGAGACATATAAAATTATGCACGAAAGGGATAGAGTCAATGGAGGGATGTTCTTTTCCCTCTCTCACAATACCAGAACCAGGGGGCATCCACTGAAATTGAGTGTTGGGAGAGTTAAAACAGATAAAAGGAAATACTTTTTTACCCAGCAAGTAATTAAGCTATGGAATTCCTTGCCACAGGAGGTGGTGATGGCATCTGGCCTAGATGCCTTTAAAAGGGGACTGGATGGCTTTCTGGAGGAAAAGTCCATCGTGGGCTATAGGCCATAATGGGGTGGGCAACCTCCTTACATTAATAATAGGCTACTTCAGAGTGCCATGTGCAAGCGAGTGGCCACAGGATGCAAGCATCTTGTTGTCTACTGAACTTCCCCTTAGGCACCTGGTGGGCCACTGTAAGATACAGGAAGCTGGACTAGATGGGCCTTTGGCCTGATCCAGTGGGGCTCATATGTTCATATGAGGGCGAAACACAGGTGGTTCTGGGCGGGGGGAGGGTGGTCCAGGAGGCATATTGTGCCCAGGAGGGTAGGTGGGAACCAGCCTGGGCAGCCTAGGCTTGATCCTACTCCTCATCCAAGGCCCGATTGGCCTTACATGGGCTGCTCAGATTTATGTCTGCAAAATCACAAGCACAGATCCGAGTAGTGAAATCATGAGGCCAGCGGGCCTGCGTTGAATTCAGCACAGCTTTGGTGCACTGGGGAGCCTCCATGGGGCAAGGGCACGTTTGTGCTCTTGCCCCAGGGGAGGCTTCCTCAGATCTGTGCCTGCTAAACAGCAGGCGAAGCAAGAGCCGAGGAAGCTTCACAGCCTAGGAATTGACACTCATATTGTCACCTATTGGCTGCACCCCATCACTGCCCCCCTCCCCAGCTGGCACACCTGCCCTGCTCGCTTCCAGTCTGCAGCCCTGTTGCATATTAGAGCTTGGTTCATAGTCCTCTTTCTGTCTCTGAGATCACTCTTTGCCAGGGAAAAGTGATTACCCACCCCTTGCTGCTACGATCCTTGCAACTCAATGCTTTGATGCTTTACCAAAACAGGATGGGTAACAGCCTTGCCAAAGACCGGTGGTTGCCACCAACCACACTATTTCCCTTGTCTTTGTTTTGTGTGAAGTCATATTGACTGCACATATAGTGTTTGTTACCTTACTTCTTTGTTTCTGAATGTTGTGTAATTGGAATGAAACCATTTTCTGTTTTTATACTTTTTTGTGGCGACTCAAAATCAGCCTCACGTCTCCCTCCAAACAAACTCTCTTCATCAACTTATCAAGGACTCTGGAAGCAGTTTGATCTCCTTTACAAGACTTAAGAGTGTCAATCAAGAGCGTATTTTCGATGGGAGAGACTGGCTCCCCCACTGCAAGTGGGTAAAGTCTTTCATATCCTTTTTCTATGCTCAAGCTTCCTTGTAGCCCTTGGTTTAGTCTATTGCCCCCAACCACAGACTTTTTTCATAGCCTGAACCACTGCTACCTTTTTCTTCCTCAAACTTCCCTGTTTTCCTTCTCCAACCTTTCTTCTTAGTACCCCAAAACTTCCTATCCCCAAGTTATCCTGGAAAACCCAACCAATCTCCCTACATCTTTCTTTCCCCATATCCCCCCTTTTTACTCTTCTCCTTCTAAGAAGATCCTCATTCTCCCCCTTATCTCATTGCTCCTCTTTCTAACCTATTTCCCCAAACCTCAACTGTGGACAACTGTTAGGTACAGAATCCTCCCTGCTTAGATTAAGGGCGCAATCCTAAGTAGCGCCGGAACAGGCAGGCCTGTGGGCCTGCGCTGTATCCAGCACCACTTAGGTGGCAGCAGAAGCCTCTCTGGCACAAGGTTTGTGCCCTTGCACAGGGGGAGGCTCCGGCTTCCCAGGTGGGCACCTCAGATCTGCACCCACAAAATCACAGGTGCAGGTTTGAGGAAGCAAAGTGGACAGGGCCTTGGATGCGGCCTAATGGCTGCATCCCATTCCCACCCCCCTTCCCAGGCCAGAACACCCACCAGCCCTCCCATCTCCTGCCCAGAAAGACTTGCCTCACCCTTCTTCCTTTCAGAACCGCCTATGCGTCAGACAAGTTTGGCTAGCGGAAGGGCAATTCTCCGTCAGCACTCTCGGGCCAACACTACTGGTAGCATCGGCCCGGGTGCTGTAGTGCCAACATGGGGGTGCCATTTGGCGCTCCCGCACCAGTGCTAGTGACGCAGCACCAGCACAACAGTATTGTGTCGCCACGACACGGGGTGGAGGATTGCGCCCTAAGTATGTGCAAGCTACTTCCGCTAAGCCCAGATTTAACTCCCGTTTTTGAGCACTTGAGTAAACTTTCACTCTTGTGTCCATCTTCCACCACTGAATCATACAGTGGCCATTACTCTGGGTCCCTGCTATTCAGACAATTCCACCATCCACCTCTGGTGCAAATGTTACAGGTGCTTTAAAAAGCACAGCCAGGAACAAAAGTGAAGAATAATTTGCTACAGATCGAACTGCAAACCAACTGTCATGTTGTCCATCTTTGACAATCAATAAATCAAACATATATATTGAATATACCTCATACTTCCAAGGAACAACTTGTCAAAGTCAGTTTAGGCCAATTGACTTGGGCTACTCCAGAATGAATGATTTGATATTTAAAAGCCAAGTTACTTCTACGCAACTACTCAAGACAACAGATTTTACAATTGCAATCTTGGATTATTCAAGAAAAGATAAGACATTTCATTCTTCAAACCAACTTCATACCAATCAAAACAAGTATCGTCCAATCTTCCTTTCTTGGGAAAGGTGATTGAGCAGGTGGTGGCGTCTCAGATTCAGGAGAATCTAGAGGAGACTGATTATATGGATCCCTTTCAATCTTTCTTCAGGAGGCATTTTGGGACAGAGACAGCCTTGGTTGCCCTCTTAGATGATTTCCACCAAGGACTACTGGTCCTATTGAACCTCTCAACAGCTTTTGATACTATCAACCATGGTATCCTTCCAGATTGGCTGGTGAAGCTTGGCATTGGGGGCACTGCTTTGCAGTGGTCCTGTTCCTTCTTGGCTAACAGATGCCAGATGGTGATGCTGGGAGATACCTACTAGGCACCTTGATCTTTGCACTGTGGTTCTATTTTGTCCCCCATGCTTTTTAACATCCACACGAAACCACTGGTTTCTGGAGGAAACCATCCTCCAGAAGTTTGGTGTGGAGTGTCAGCAATAGACAGATGACACTCTCCTTACCATCTCTTTCTGTGGAGGCTGTGGAACCTAGATCACTGTCTGGAGGCTGTTGTGGTCTAGATGAGGGTCAATCGATTGAGACTGATTCCAGAAAAGGCAGAGGTCTTCCTGGTCAGGAAATCCTCAATGCAGGTTCTGAGTCAGTCATCAACTCACTCTGAATGGGGTTGAACTCCCCCTGCAGAATTGGGTGTGCCATTTGGGAGTGCTCCTGGACACACAGCTCTCCCGGAAAGCCAGGTGACAGCAGTGGCTAGGAGTGAATTTGTCCAGCTTCGACTGGTGCACCAGCTGTGACAGTACCTGAGTCAATCAGACTATGGTGGTCCATGCCTTAGTGACTTCAAGACTGGGTTACTGTAATGCACTTTATGTGGGGCTGCCCTTTAAAACTGTTCAGAAGCTGCAATTAATGCAGAATGCAACAGCCAGAGAGATTACTAGAACTAGGCAGTTTCACTCTGGGACCTCTGCTTAGATGACTGCCCTGGCTGCCTATTCATTTCTGGGCCCAATTCAAGGTGCTGGTATTGGCCTTTAAAGCCCTTCACAGTTTGGAACTAGGTTATCTAAAGAAACGCCTTCTCCCATACATTCCGGCCCGCAATCTTGGGTCACCTGAGGGTCTCTCCTTCGAGTACCTCCTTTATCCCAAGTTAGAAGGATGGTGGCACAGGGATGAACCTTCTCTGTGGTGCCGCCACAATAATGTTCCCTTCTGGGGCAGTTAAGAAACTCCCCCTCCCTCACGGCCTTTCGGCGGGGTCTCAAAACATTTTTGTTCCAACTTGTGTTTGTGTGATGTGTCGTCTGTTGTTATCTGCCCCCCTTTTTTATAAAATTGTTTTATATTGTTAGCCACTTTGAACATTTGGTCCTGCAAATGGAAAGGGGGGCTATAAATCTTTGAAATAAATAAATAAATAACTCTTTTAGACATTCAAGCATAAATAGGTGAACACACACACTCCTTAATCTTTAATACCGAAATGCTTAAATATGATAATATAGTGTAATACAAGTAACCTTTTTGAAATATAATGTCGGTAGATATTAGGTTTGATAATACCAATATTGATTTTAGCCTGTTAAAGTAATGAAATTGGATTACACAAATCAATTCTTTGACTATAAGGCAGAAGGAGATATTGTTTCTGCTATGCTCAGTGGAAATGCCTTCTTAAAATGACATTGGCTGAAAAGCTTGCATGCGGTTGTGCATGTGTAAATCCCATAGATAACATGACCTACACACATCTAATACGTGTAGCCGCTGCTAGTAGGTATTTGCTGCTCGATCTGGCAGAACTAATCTACGGAATTCATTTAGTGACATCTCAAGCAAATACACTCCAAGCCTTACACCACTGTGCCTAAAGTGAGATCTGCTGTTTATACAGGTTGGGTCATTAAAGATTATTAGGGAGCAGTTCGATCCTTTCTAGTAAACTGCTAAATAAAACCAAAGTATATTTTGTTTTATAAAATAAAAATAGGGTTCCCGATAATAAATTCATTAACAGTAAAAACATGAAAATGTTTGAAGTGCTTTTCAAATCAATTTTTTAACAACGTATTTTACAAATGAAGGGAACAACACCCTTTTCTTTTACAGACCTACATTAGGAATAAAATGGGCAGCTCAGTCCTAAACTGCGCTGGCACAGCAGGGCTACATGGCCCACACTGCAGCCAGTGAAGCTCAGGGTGCGGCTGGAGGTTTCCTTGTGGTCAGGTTATATATCACTAAACCCCAAGTGGTCCCTATGGAGTTTCTCAAATCTGCAACAGCTATAACACTGGTGTGAATCTGGGAAGCCCAATATAATACCAGGTCAACTGGAAGGGGCGATGAGATACATTAGATGCCTGCGCTGTTGCTCCTAGCCTGTCAGGTCCAATCTGCCCTCCATTCCGCAGCAAATGCCTCCACCACACCTTCAATATGCCCTCTCACCACCCACTCCCACCCCTGTGCTGCCCAGTACAACTTTACTTGCACCGGTGCTAGGATGGGATGCAGTGTTGCTGGGCCACCGCAGGCCTTCATGCCTGCCAAGCTGGCTCATGAGTCATCGCATATATGCCTTGTGGCATGTTTGTGATACACTGAGCCAATGCAGGAACAGCTATACCAGCTCAAGTAGGACTTAGGATTGGGCCATAAGTCTTTCGAACTCAGTAGAAAGGAATAACTCCTTCCCTGCCTCCATCATGCCTCCCACCACCCTCTCCCACCCCCATGCAGCCCAGCACAACCTTACCTGTGCCAGCCAGGGGTGGGATGAGGCACTTCTGGACCAGCCTTTGCTCCTACCAAGCTGGCTCATGAGTCATCGCAGATGTGTCTTAGGGCACGTTTGTGATACTCTGAGCCAACGCAGGGATGGCTGTGCCGGCTAAGCTGGACTTTGGATTGTGCGGTAAATCTTTCTAAATCAGTAGAAAGAAATAACTAATCTGTTCTGGAGTTTCTCTTGTATTACAAATGCAGTATCTGGAACAAACAGTGATCTCAAATTCACAATGTAATCAAATCTCTGGAATACAAACAGTATATTGAACTGTGAACCAAAAATTTAATTTGCATGCTGAAATCAATAAAATTTGAAGATCAGCTGTTTTAACATGGAAGGCCATCGTGACATGATCATTGTATCTCTGTATTTAACAGGAGGTGTTCAAAACTTACTGACTGGATACATTAAATCATACAGATTATTCTGCTGCAATACCAAACCAGACATTTTCTCCATATTTCTATTACAGCCAAATTCCATTAGCAGGAACTTGGAAGTCATTATACAACAGTATTTCTAATGATGGAATCCCAAAACAATGCTTTCTCTCTTCCCCATGGAAAATATCTTCTAAAGCGAAGAGTGGCTGCGGGATTCAAGAGGAGGGAAAACACATACCATAAAATATAATTAAAAATTGTGGAGGCTGCATATGACAAGAATAACCATAAAAAACAGATACAAACCAGCTGGCTGTTAACAACTTCTGAGTTATAAAAATCTTAAACCTGCTGTAAAGCACTCAATTCGATTTACATAACCACAGAGCTGACATTCCTTTTAGATTCCTCTGCTGGGGATTATTTTGACATGTTTTAAAGCAGCATAAAAAGCAACTGTGAAAGGAAGACATGTATCATCTTACATAAAAATTCATTTCCATCCTAAGACTGGGCTTACATACTTTAAGCCAAACATCTCAACTGAAACTGGAAACAAATAACTTGAATGCAACCAGTACTTCAATTATATTACATTATGCCTTTGGTGGCCTTATTTTTGATAGAGTCAATAGACAAAGAAAATCTATACAGTCACAGGCACTTCTATTTCAGAGCAATTGCAATCAAAAGAAAAAGAAAAATGATCTGCTCTGCTAGGGCTGGCTATACTGTACTATGGCATACCTGCTTTTAGATGGATTGCATTTGTTGTGCAAGCACATGCTTAGCCCCCTTGCTAAAAAGCATTTCTTAGGAACCTAATGACGCAGGCAGCATTTTACAGGCCTAACATAGCTTGCTATTGGGAATTAAAATAAACAAAATAAAATAAAATCAATCTTACACTGAGTGAAGTTTTGATGTATAAATGCTGGCAGCTTACATTGCCCTGAGCACAAAATGAGTTTTGCCATTTGATAATTTGCTTGATTCACTGTGCTGCCTCATGCAGGGCATTTTATGCCTGATTTATGTTTAATCGAGTCACCTGCTTAATGTTAAGGAGGGTCACAGCTAGATAGAAGGGTTACAAGTACAGAGAGCTTTCAGCATCTCCCCATTTGAAATGGGTGTAGGTGCCAGGGGTTAACCCTTTATTTTTATTTAATGTTCTCCATGGAATATTGCATAAAACATTTATGTACCATAGAACCAATTTGATTTCTCCATGAAACACAGTAGGCAAACATGCATTAAGGGTCTCAAAACACACAACGAATAAAGTAAAAAGCAATCTCGTCAAAGAAGTGATTGTTTGACTGCCAGCTTTTATATATAATGGGAACTGAAAACATTCATCTTTAACACACCAAAGCACTGTGCAAATGTAATATAAAGATTTATTCGGCTGTTGCAAATATATGTAATTTGTTGTAGATTAGAAAAGCAAATGAGTTATGGTAATCAGAGTTATACATTCATCTTAATTTTAAAGAAACATTCTTAAACTATACAAACACACTTATGTATATGTATATATGAGAAAGAAGATTGATGCTGTTTTTGAATAGCAACCACTGTATCTTACGAACTGTTTAGTTGCATTAACTTACAAAAAAAAATACTCTTTAATTAGAACTGTGCCTTTCTTCAGATGTACTAAAGCACCTTGAAGATAAAACTGAACAATTATAATGTAGGGGTCCCTCAATGTCTGTGGGGGATATGTTCCTGCCGCTACCACAGATACCCAAAACCATGGTGATACCAGCAAATCCTATTCAAATCCCCCCTTCACTCTCATGACTCACCTTTTTTCTTTGTAAAAAGCTTTGCAAAAGGGAGATTTTTATTCCTTTTGCTTTTGAACAGAAAGCAAACAGTGAGAACCTAGTCTATAGCAGCTCATAGAGGATTGCTACAGGAGGCCTTAAGCCAACGTTACCAATTTTGTCACATTGGGCCTCGATCTTGGGGGGGGGGGCACACCAGCACAATGAGCATATCACCTGCTGCCAGGACATCTATGGGCTGTAAGTCAGTGGGGCAAGCAGAGCAGCTTTCCCTTAGGCCCTCCCACCTGCCCTTGCCTCCGAACAGCCCAAAATGGGCCTCCTGGGAGCAGACGGAGGTGACAACATCATGCCAGCAGCAACTATTTCCAGGTTCTGCACTTTGCATGTGGCACCACAAGCGATCTTCTTGGTGAGTGGGCGGCCCTGCAGGGAAGGTGGGGGCCCCGCCTATCCTAGAGCCAGCCCTGCAGGAGGCGATAGTGAGAATGCTAACAGTAAGTCCTCTAGCAGCTATGAATCTAAGTTCTCGTTGTCTGCTTCTTGTTCCAGAGGGAAAGAAAGATAAACCTCTCTTCTGTAAACTGTTTGCAAAGAAGAGAGGTAAGTCATGAGCATGATGGGGGGGGGGGGAGATTTTAGAACTGCAGATATCGGATCTGCAGATACAAGGAGGAGGGGCACATCTGTTCTTTGTATACTAAGTAGACAAAATAATGGACATAGACTATGTTGGTTTGTAATATTTAATAGCCAATAAAAGCAAATGCAATGGAAAAAAATCTTTATCTTACCTGATCTCAATAACCACCAATAAAACTTCTGCTCAGTCTGGGTCTACTGTATATTAATAATTTTAAACATGAAAGGTGTAAACAGTCTGAAAAAAATGGCTGGCTGGCTTGAGGTTACCACTTTTTGGTAATGTTTAGACATGCAAATTGAAAAATTTGAGTCTGATTATTTGCATCTGCAATACATTGGCAATACAGGGGGCCTTTCACATCTGTGGGCTTCGCAACTGCAGATTTGACCAATTGTGGATTGAAAATATTAGGAAAGGTTCCCTTCATTTTACCAATGTGGCATGATGCCTCTCTCCAGCAGCATTTGTTTGGGTGCATTCCAGTTTTCTCACTTTCTTCCCATTGGCTGGAGATGGTGCTACACTGAGCTCTGTGCTCCCTGGTGCGCAAATACCACTAGAAGAAACATCTTGGGCTAGGCAAAGTGACAAATTGGAAGAGAAGAAGTGGTGACAGAATTTTTAACTTGGTTTCACAAGTTTCACAACTTAACTTGGACAGGAAAAAATCATGTTAGGTTGTGCAGGTGCCTGAGGATGGGCTTGCGATGGGCTTTGGTGGGACTTGACCCACCAGTGGGAAGCAAACTGGGCCATTCCTCCTTAAGTTGTGAATACAAATTATTTTAAAAAGAGGTTTCACTTTGCCCAGTCCCATCCACTTCTTCCAGTAGCTCCTGTGCACAGGGAGCACAGAGCCAACTCCAGCCAATGGGGGAAAGCAGGAATGTCAGAATTTGCCCAAACAAGTAAGAGTGAGTGAATGGGTGAGTGAGCGAGTTTTGCCATGCTAGTAAAATGCAGAGTAAAAATGTTTTGTTTTTCAAATATTTGGTCCTTCATTGATTAGGTTTTCCTGCAACTTTTCTTTTGAGCATCCTCCACAGATACGTTGGCCCCCTATATTAGTTATGACAAGGCATGGGCATGAACACCAATCATGGACCAATCACAAGTAGGTCTCTGCTAGGCCAGAATCTTGAAACATGAAATGGGATGAAATTATTATGGTGATGGTTATTCAGGGAACCTTAGTTGGTTAGGTATTTACAAGGGCATGAAAAGGGGAAAAAAGGATAAGAAAATACATATCTTCAAGGTGGACCTTAAACAACAAATCTCAGAAATTGAACAAAAACCTTTAAGAAATATTCTTGCTATAAGCTGGTCAAATGTAGAGATTAATGCAGAGGTTCTCAAACTGGGGTGTCATGACACCCCAGTCTGAGAAGCTCTGCCTCTGTCCCATTAAGAGGCGAAGGGAGGGAAAGACAGCAGCAGTGTTTCTCAAATTGTGGGTTGGGACTCACTTGGTGGGTCACATCCTGATGTCAAGTGAGTTGCAGAAAGCTGGGAGCAGCCATCTTGGAAGCTGCAGACTTTATTCTTGCTATTGTCGTTTTGTGAGTGTTAATAATTTGAATTTTCAAGTGAGGGCTTTTTAAAAAGTTTTATTTTTAGTTCAGTGCTTTTACATCATATTTTGTCCTAATCTTGCTTTCTATCAGGGATGTTTTATGGTTGTGTAATTGCTACAGTCCAAGAATGCCAGTTTCCATTTCAGGAGTGTCATTTGATTACATCACTATGACAGCTCTTTTTCAGGCTTTTTCAGGCTCTTCCTGCTTGATAATGTCATTTCCGGTCATGACATCACTTCCAGTGAGTCCCAACACAAGTGCCATTCATACGTCCCAGTTTAAAAAGTTTGAAAACCACTGTTTTAGGAAACACTTAAACGAATCTATATTAGACACTTAGCTGCATTTATATTTCAAATGGCTAAATCAATAATTCTGATAAAAAGGTTCCTTGGGTATCTAAACACACATCATGCCAACACACACAGATAAAAAGCAGATGAACTGTATTCAAGTATGTGTATTTTTATAATAGGAATATAAAACAATCACCAATACATACATGGCAGAAGGAAACCAACACCATGCAAAACATTGCACCACAAATAAAAATTCAAATGATTATACTGTAAGCTCTGTTAAAAGGAATTGCATTAAGTTACCATAGGAACAACGCTGCAAAAAGCATGTAAGAGCTAAGAAATGTATGAGATGTTAGCATTTAGTGACAGAGATGAAATGAGAAGCCTTCTATTGGGAATGGGGCACAGATGGATCTGTGTTAAGTGAATAAATACAATTAAATCATAAATAACTTCAAAAGAGGTAGTGGAGCAGAATCAAATATAGAGAGCAGTTAGCCAAGAGGGCACACAAGCCATGAAGGGGGAGAAAGAGGAACCGACTGTAAAGTTTTCACACAAAGAGAAAAAAATTGGTTCTGCTAACAGGACATCTGGGCCCCTTTTACTAAACTGACATTAGAAAAAGACATAATTGCTAGGCTTTTTGAGTATGAAGGACATGAATTTACTTGCAACAGCTGATCATAAGTACATGTCACGAAGCTGCTTAAACAACTACGTAATGGCATTATTTTAATGACATGTTATCTTCCCCATGTTCTACGCAACACTAGATCTTACCTTCTGAAATTGTTACTCCTGGAATTACAAGCCGTGCGTGCATGAGAGATGCTTAAAGCTACCAATCAGTCCAAAAGGGAAAAAGAAAATAAAACAGGAAAAGGAAGAACATTAAAATGGTCATATTTCAAACTGCAGACTTATTTATCATATGGATTACATTTAAGAGGAATTAGTTTTGTGGTCCCAGACCACAAGGCTTTAAAGAGTAAGAATAAAGGGTAGGAAAGGAGCTAGAATGTGGGAGTAAGAAAGCTCTCCAAGAGAAAATAGAAGAACACCCAATTAATTTTCCTTTATTTCTCCAATAGTTTGGATTTATGTTCAGGTTTGTTAAACAAATCCCTAAGGTTAGAAGGGTAATGCATCGAATTGAGTTCATATGCATATACCTTCCAAATTTATGACTTTTACCTAGCAAAACTAATGTTTGGAACTTACGCTAGGATTAAATATGTGTAAATCTGGGCCTGCTGAAATTTGTAATGATTATTAATGAAAATGTTCTAGGTATGGTTGTCAAAAAATGGATGAATTACACATGTGAGTTAATGTGCCTATTTGAAGGGAGGAGAGAGATAGCTGTGATTCACAGACAGAGATGAAATACCATATTGCCCAGAGCAAGTGAACAGATTTTATTCACATGAAAGGAGTGTGAATATCTTCTGAACTCTTGAAATTTAAAAACACTACAAATCCTTATCATTCACATAAATACAGTTCATAAAAATAACTACATCAATTTGAAATAAAACCTCTCTTAATGATAGTATTGTTAATTTTAAAATATAGGACAAACTCTCCTAAAAGCAGATAAAGAGACAAAATGTCTCCAACAGATACAATCATTAATTTATGAACTATGAGAACTTCCAACTGCTCACCTGATTCTTCCTAGTGCTTCCCAGATTTCTCATAGTTGAGACAAAATTCTTTCTCAATTCAAAGGTGGTATATTTCACTCTTACATCTTCAAAGGAGTTATTTCAGGATGACTAAGAGTGAGAAGGATCTGGTCTCAAAGGAACCTACCAGCTGTACTCCTACCTCAGTCATTGACCTAGGTATGCCAGCAGCCTCATCTGTGCTTAGATAATTCAGGTTCACAGAATCTAATTATTCCATTATTTTGTGACACACTGTGCAGGTTCAGAACTACAATCCTATTGCACACCATCCAGGTCCTATCATTTTGCTACGAACTGTAGAATTCTGGCACTTATCCTGGATGGCATAAATTCTGGCATTGGCAGAGCTGTTGAACATGATGTTATCGCCAGTTGAAAGGGTGGTTCCTCATGCACACTATTTGGCATGACACAACAGCTTCCTCTCAAGAGTAGTGAATGACACCTGATGCCATATCAGGTCTGCCACATCTGCAACACAGGACAAAACTCAAAACCTTTACTGTGCTTCCCAGATTTCTCATAGTTGAGACAAAATTCTTTCTCAATTCAAAGGTGGTATATTTCACTCTTACATCTTCAAAGGAGTTATTTCAGGATGACTGGTAGTGTGGGACTTCCAACTTTTCCTTACAGGAACAACATGAACAAAGAATCTCCTTCGTATATCTCCATCTAAATAAAATGAGAAGCCCTATACTTCCAGATTTGAGGACAGCACAGAAGGAGCAGGGTAAGCTATCTGCTTTTCGCCTGTGCAAGCAGGAAGCAGATCATTGCAGCTCACACTGGCAAACTCAATTCTGAGGTTGGAGGAAGGTGGCAACAGTGGCAGACTCAGGGCAAGTCACTATTGCCACCCGTTGATCCCTTGCAATCTGGTGCTGATAGAACCTGCATCAGATTGGTGGGCTAGCCATCCTTCCTCTTCCACTTAAGCAAATGAGAAAGTTCTTGTGGGCCCAAGGGCTTCATATATGCATCATTACATTACATACATCCTCATCTATGTGAGATTACAATAACAATTGTATTGTTTTTAATAACTATTGTGTTTCATGAATGCAGCCAAAAATATTGATAGCCACCTTAATTTTTTTTAAAAGATGGGGTATAAATAAATAAAATTAAGATACATATTGAATAACTTGTGCTTACAGAAGTTTATATAAATAGATAACAGCACCATAAGACAATAAAACAATCAACAAAAATACAACCATAATAAAAAGCAGCCATGAAACAAGTCGAAAAGTTATAGTTAAAAACAAGGAGAAATAAAAAAAAGTCTTAACATTCCTAATGAAGACCAGCAAAGAGCAGACAGTCGTAAGTTTCACAGGGAGAAAATTCCATAGGCCAGGTGCCAAAAGACAACGGCACCGGCTACAGGTGCCACCTGAGATGAATTCAAGGGATGGGCATTTTATCCCTAGGGAACAGTATCCCTAAAGTATCTAAAAAAATTTCTTCCTTGAAGGGAGGATAGAGGCAAGGGAGGGAGAGTATGGTTCTATCTGAACATTTTCTGCTAAAAGTATTAAACTGGGTGAAAGCCAGAAAAAATCCTATGAAATGGGTCTTTGGACAGACAGACAGACAGACACCTCAAGAAAATGTACACACACTTTACACACATGTACACACAAACTTATTATGCTATAATTTGTATACGGTGTACACAGAAGCAGTAGCTTGACCTAATTAATTAAATAATTTGTTGATAAATTAGATCAAGTGGCTGAAATGTTTCCCTTTGACATCTATACACCACTGACATTGTTGAATAAGCATAGTCAGTCTCAATGTTTTTTCTGCTATGCCTCCTTAGGAGCTCTTCTCAGGTTCTAGGACTCCTCCTTTAACAAGGATACAATACCAACAGATAAACATGGGCAACCCAATGCTGAGCTCCTTGGTTGTTAGTACAGCAACAATACAAAATGGATACCATGGCAGCCACCAGGGTCGAGAAGCCCAGGCCCCAGCGATGGGGCTATTCGAGGTCTCAGCTGGCTACTTTGCAGGCACAAACTTAAGAACCTTTGTGAGAGCCACCACTAGTCCTACCCCCTCCAGGGGTCGCTCTTACTCTTGCCCCACACAGTTCCACCCTCCCCACAAAGAAACGTTCCACAGTAGCATTTCCCACAGTCAGCAGTACAGCAGCTGCTCCGCAGTGCTGAGGTTCTGCGCCAGGCCCAGCACTAGCACCAGCACTAGGGCCTTCAGCACTGCCATGAACATAGGCGCCATCTGGGGGGGCTCTGGGTTTTTCAGCACCCATGGGCTTTTTCCATGGGGGCACAGCCCCCATGTTAACGCCAGCCCCCTCCGGCATCCAGCACCCATACCCAATCCAGACCGCAGCACCCACAGCTAACCTGCACAGCTAACCTGCAGCTAACCTGTCTTGGGGAGACTGACTAGTGAAGCATGCAACACCATTTTGACTCTTGGTGCATGCGCACGATGTCTGCTCTCTTTTACAGGCTGGCAAAGCGAAGCATGCAATGCCATTTTTAGTCCTGGAATCATCCTTCTCGGACTCCCTCATCAAATTCGACCTCATCAGGAGCTCTGAGGGAGCTCCGGAGCCCAGGTGTACCCACTATACAATACTATCCACTATAATTATACCCATTATAAGTATAGCCAGTAGACCTTGGCTCCGGAGCCCAGGTTACTAATTACAAGTATGGGTATAATTATAGTGGAGCTCAGGTCTACCCACTATAATGTAATTTAATTTAAAGGTGGGTGTGGCTACATCACACCAGGGGGCATAGTACATTATGTCAGGGGGCGTGGCTACATCAACGTCCGGGGTGTGGCCACGGGCAACACCGATTATAAAAGCAAGTTGGCGCCACTGGCCATGAACATGCTTTACAGCATGTTTGCTACATCAGAGGCAGCAGTAAGAGCTTAGGATTGGGCCCTATTTCATTTATTATTGAACATGAACACTCCAACATACTGGGCTCTCCCAAGAGCCATATGCCTCCCATTCAGAATGGCTAGACTAAGGGATCTGTGGACATCCATCAATGTGTGTGTTATGAGATGGTTCCACACATCTCTTCTATTGCTTCCCTTAAATGTTCGAGTATTGCAATATTTTCTACAATGATGTATAAATAAAAGCTCATTAAAATGTGGGTACTTTTGTTGTTGTTGAGAAACCCATAGCGCCCTTGAGCTGTCTGAAGTACAAAATAAATGCAAGTGCATATCTGACTTATCTGCACAGTTTCTGTGGTTTTTTTAACAGTATTTGCTAGTAACTGTATTTTGTCTTATGGACTGTCCAAAAAGTGAGACAGCTTAACATTAGGGATGACAATAGCAAAATTGTAACAAAGGACAGATTAGGCACTGGTTAAAATGGGCCAAGTATGATAAATTAGCTATTAGCTGCCACGAGCAAGAAGAGTCCAGAGTCCAGGAAGAGATAATGGGGAGGTGGACAAGGCTTTGAAATCAAAGGGGGAACCTTTTGGAGCACTGAGGTAAGGAAGGAGGCTCCAGGGTAGTACAGATGGGGCCCCAGCACCAGAGGCTGCACTGAACCCCAGTCCTCTCCACCAGGATGCTAATCCCCTGGGACTGATGGCTATTAAACCAGTTACCACCCCAATTTATGAACCCCAGGTGGGGGTCTGTGCTAAAGAGTAGGAAGAGGCCAGTATATAGGGTCACCTCCCTGCTTTTTGGCCCAAGTGCTTCAAAGCATCACAACCAAGCAGTGGCCAAACAAGTCTCCATGTATAAAAGCAGAAAGAGATGGTGCAGAGCATACCTGTTTGTCCCTAAGTGGCCAAATCACACTGGAGTGGCATCTTTCCAAATCAGAAACCAAATGACCAAGTCATAGGGACCACTTTGCTACATTAATAATAGAAAACCTTAGTAACCTTTGCTACATTAATAATAGAAAACAAAACAGGGAATTTACAGCCCAATCCTATAGGCCAGTGTTCTTCAACATTGGGGTTGAGACCCTAACGGGGTTGCGAAACCTCAGTTGTGGGGCTGTGGCATCTTACAGGAATTAAAAAGGTTGAATACCACTGGACATGGGCACCACTGGATAAAGGGGAGGCATCTGGTGTCCCCCTTCAGGTACCAGGAGATTATGTTCTAGTCCTGCTCAGTTTCTTAGTAATTATGCTAAAATAGCTTTCACTAGAACCAGGCTTCATTGCAACTTCTGCTGCTCTAATAAGAATATTGGTTACAGTTAACAGTTCTGTGAAGGTGTAATGGGGTGGGAGTGGGTGGATAGAGTTCCAAGATCAACAGTGGGTCCCAAGTCTAATGTTTTATTTAATTATTTGAGTCGTGGCACCAAAAAGGTTGACGACCACTGCTATAGGTCTTTTTGCCGTAAAAGGCCTTGCAATGGTGCATCGCTAATGGACCAGTTGAGGCCACTGCCACAATACAGCAGTGGATCACCATTGCAGCAGACCCCGGACAGTGCCAGGGCAGGTAGGCTGACACAGGGGTAATTTATGGGTGGAAAGGAGAGGACGGGGAGGAATTGGTGGTGTCAAGGGCTGGAGCAGGTGGAGTTACTCACCTCCAGCAGGCTGTCCAATACTTACTCCCCATAACAATATACAATGCATGCTCCATTGGCATTGCTATATACTTTAACAGATGGAAAATAGGATTGGACTTCCCACATTATAAAATAGGCTATAAAGGATTTTAAAAGGTAAAGGTTTCCCCACGTCCGAATGGTCTAGTCGTGACCGACTGTTGGGGGCAGTGCTCATCTCCGTTTCAAAGCCTGTAGAGCCGATGTTTTGTCCGAGGACAGGTTTCCGTGGTCATGTGGCCGTCATGACTATACGCCGTAGCGCACGGAACTCCATTACCTTACCACCGAAGTCGTCCCTATTTATCTACTCGCATTTAGGTGCTTTTGAACTGCTAGGTTGGCAGGAGCTGGGACAAGCAACGGGAGCTCACTCCATCACGCAGTCTTGAACTCCCAACCTTGCGGTCGGAAAGCCCAGCAACAGCAGATTAACTCGCTGTGCCACCATGTCCCACATAATCCATTAAACATTCAGGAACATGAAGATCAGTGCATGCAGAGACCTCAAACACTAGCAGTGCTAGTCACTAGCAGTGAAACCTGTTTTATCCTATAGTTCAGAGTGCTGAAGAATAGACTTCCTGCCCATAACGCTTAAAAAGAGTACAAAATATATAAAACTTGCTATAAATGCTAGAAATAGAAAAAAGGCCTTGACTGCAATTCTGTACATAGTTGCCTAAGAGTATGTCCCTACTCAAAAAGACTTACTTCTGAATAGATATGCAAAGGATTGCACTGTTTATTCACATTTAGTGAAAATACATTGACATGAAGGTTTACTGGAGACAAGTATTACCAAAGATTAATTAAAACAAGACATAATCTTAGCTTCCTGTGTATTCTCTTTAAATTGACAGCTATAAAGAATGTCATAATGAAGAAAAAGGAGGGATGATTGCTTCTTTTGCAAGACTGATACAGGTTAATTATCCCTTATCCAAACTTGAGACTGGAAGGTAATCCGGATTTTGGATTTTTCTGGATTTCGGAATAATTGCATAAATATAATTACAATCCTGGCCTCTGACATTTTTCAACCATATTTGTATAGGCACACACCACAGAGCAGAGAATAGAACTTACAGCCTGTACATGGGAAGGAGCACAAGACTTCCTTTCTATAGGAAGTTTTTTTTTTAAGTCTTGGACAAAGATGTCTGGATTTCAGAAGAGTCTGGATTTGGATGTCCACATAAGGGATAAACTTCTGGAAACCAAATACCATCTCCAGAAAGATAGCTATAAGATGGAACCTAGTCATTGCATCCAGGGTAACTTTTTTTTTCCAAAACAAATGAGATATCAGAATATAAATCAATTTATTGGATTTCTTCAGTTTTGTAATATATAAACAAAATAACAGTGAATGTAATAATACGTTGAAAAGAAATAACATGCCTTTTATGTATATGTTACATTGCAGAAATTAAACCATACAGGGAATGATGGTATCAGTGCATGGAAAGAAACCACCGGCCCACGACCATCAGTAGTTGAAGTGAAGGAGCGGGGCCTTCCAACATTCTAGAAGCTACAAGACCAGACTCCCTGGCCATACTACTGTCCAAAGCCAACGTGACATGATCACAATGCCAATGAGCTAAGAAATGTGCTTGCTTTGAGAAAAGAGAATAACAAGAGAAAACCAATATTAAATAATAGATATGCTTAAATTCAAAAATGAGGTGCCTTTCATTATTATCAGGTAATATACAGTATTAATGCAGAAGGTTCCTCAGAATTACAAAACACAACTACTTTATCATAGTGTATGAAATTCCTACCTGTTGGTGGGATGATTCCAGGAGACATGAGACCCGGGACAGAATGTGGCATTATGTGAGAATTCTCTGGAGAGGTGACACTTTGAGTCCGCTTAGGAGGCCGTCCAGGTCTAGAACTGAAAGAAACAAAAAAACTTTACAATTAAGCTGTTGTCTTACACATCATTTCAAAGTTGTTTCAATTGGCAACATGGACTGTAAATAAATTTGTTTCAAGGACGGTTGCTTTTGCAGTTAGATGTAATAGACTTCCATCACTAATTAGATTACATGCTGAATTCATTTTCCTCATTGAAGATCAGCCGCGCTTGATGCATAATTCATAGCCTGCACCTCGTTACCTGCTTCTTCATATTAATATCTATACACAGTTTGAATTGCCTCGTTTGCATATGCTAAAGTTCTGCATGCAGCCTTCAGCACGAAAATTATGCACTAACTTGTAATAATTATTACAGTCAGCCTGCTATTGATTTATGAGACTTTTAAAAACCAAATATGTGTAGTACTTGTAATGAATGATATTTTAAGGTTCTTCAGGAAATTAAAAGGCAATGGCTGCCTAAGGAAATGTTCTGCTTGTTTGATTTAATACTACAGTTAGCTGGGAGGTGGAATGAAAGAGTGATTCAGACCTATAGCACATTTTTCGATGATATGTTTTATTACTTCGCACTACTACCCTGATATCTAGATGATAAATGACAATACATATCTAATATGTGAAAAGGTCTTGCAATTTCTTTATTTTTGTCATGCAAAAGATAAGTCAAGTTATCATTTAATCCTTATTCTATTTAAAGCAAAAAAAAAGGGCTTTAAATGTAGTACATGAGTCAATATAGGCTTTGATTTTTGTAATGTATCCTTGCCGAACGGGGATTCTAGCAACTTACACCCATTCTGTTTGTATATATAAAAAGTCTTACATATATTGCCCTAACCACTAAGACCTTTAGCTTTACTTCCCAGAATATTAGCACTGATTTCACAATTTTTTGCACCATTCAGAAGTCATGTTCACTGCAAGAAAATAATTGAGAAAGTCACCTAATGATAATTCTACAATATAAAAAGTGAAAATGAGAACTATGTCATATGTATAACAGGAATAATATGAACATTTGCATGAGAGTCTATCTGCATGGACAATGAGGCATCTTTAAAGAAAAAATAAACAGAGTTCCTAAAGAGCAGTGATAACTATGTTCCATGTGCCTAGAGTACTGTCTTGGATATGGTAACTCCAGTTACAAATTCTCACTTGAAGTTCAATGCATCTAGAACAAGTCACTGTCTCTCAACCTAACCAGTCCACATGTGAGAAAGAACCCCATAATCAAAAGCATCCTAGGAAGATGGTAGGATACAACTATGATAAATACCATGAAGCCATAAACATATAGGGGATACACAAACCTCATTTGCTGTACGTGGATGACGTGTTAGCCCATTATTCTAGTATTCTTTATTAAAAGTTTTAGAGTGAATTTCAAAGCATCTAGCAATTAGTATTTTCGCACTGCACTGTATTCCAGAGGATGCAAAATATTAAAAGCCTTGTTTATTTTATTTGGAAGCCTAGATGCAAGCCACGTGAAGCACAATGTATGCTTTCATTGTGAGCATTAGATCATCTTTGCATTTGAGATACCCACATTTTTTTCAAACTTCAACCCATCCCTAATAAACGAATAACGATCAAAGTACAGGGCATTTCCTTGGAGTTTAATGACTCAAGACCTTGGGCCATTAACCTTAACTGGTCATTAATTCCCAAGTTAATGACCTGATTGAGGTCATTATTAATATTATAAGCCAGAAGATTTGGGGGGGGGGGTGGATGTAGATGACTTTAAAAAAACTCACAAAAGAGTTATTTATAGAGGAGTTTGAAATGGTGTTATTTATTTTACTCAGAAGTAAACCCATTATGTTCAGTAAGACCTAGGCAGTAATCTTCTCTTACTCACCCGAAACGAACACTTCAACTTACTGAAAGCACATAAGAATGGTCTTGTCTTGCATGGCATAGTACCTCAATAAATCAACATACCCACAATTCTTGAGAATAGATTCTGTACCATTCACAATGAAAATAATCATACTGAGTTGGATTCAAAGATGCTCTTCTGCATACAAAAGTTGTTTTCCACTTCCAGAAATGTTGTTTTATAAAGTGCTTCATAAGGAAAGTGAAACTAAATACAAATATATTGTATTTCTGGAAACTCTGGAGTCAGTCAGTCAGTCAGTCAGTCAGTCAGTCAACAGGTACTTATATACCGCTTTTCAACACCAAGTTCCCAAAGCGGCTTACAGGCAAATGGTAATAATAAAGTTAAATGGCTCCCTGTCCCAAAAGGGCTCACAATCTTTAAAAAAAAAAAAAACAGGCAAACAAAAGCTGCCATAGAACTTATAACATAAAACTGTATGTTGCACAAACTCCTGTGCATGTTCTCAAGCAAATATCTGCCCAACTAAAATGGCTCATTTCCTTCTGCTCACAGTTCTTTGAATTCAGTCCGAAAATCAAGCCACCAACCAATGTCATCACAATCAGCAAATTCTTGGATTACTACAACCTGTAATTATACAGGACATATATTTTGATTAAGTTTAAATTCAGATGTAATAAATATGAGTATCAAAACAACAGGAGACTGAATCAAAGCCAACACAGAATGCACCCTTGTTGACTTTACTTGGTTCATATTTTATAAACAAGTACAAAGAGTAGAAAGGTAGACAAGTATGGGAAATAATTTCACAAAACTCAGCAGACTGAGTACAGGTTGAACCTAATTATCCATGAATTTTATTTATATCCATGGATTTGGCTCAACAAGGGTCCTCCAGACCTGCGCTGAACCAGATTCGGCCCAACTTGAAGCCTCTGAAGGTGACCACAGCTGTGTTCCAGTCACCTCCAGAGACTCTTCTGAGACTCACCAAGGCTACGCACATCTTCCCGCAGCCTCAGAATGGATTACCATTGTAAAACAAGTCCATTATATGGTAAAAAAAAAAAAGGAATAAAAATGTAAAAAGAAAAAGGAAGGAGATTTCGGACTACAATCCTACGAACATTTTTCTCAGGCACTGAATACAGTGGGGCTTACTTCTATATGCATGCATAGGATTGCACTGTGTTTCCAGAATGAAGGTGTTACTGATGATGATGATGATGATGATGCTATTGCCATGACAGTCTAAGAACTGATGGGGAAAGCACAGGCCATTCTCATTTGCACATATACACCAGAACAGTGTTTCTCAAACTGTGAGTCAGGACTCACTTAGTTGGCCTCGACCTGATATCAGGTGGGTCATGTAGCCACCATCTTAGAAGCTAGCAAATTAGGTGGACAGCACCATGTTGGAAGCTGGAACAGCCTTTTGAAAAGCTTGTTGCAAAGTTTATGTTGCCCAGAACAGTTTGGGCCATGTGCTTTGGCAGTTTGCAACATGCTGAGATCCAGAGCAGCAACCATAGCTGTCCTAATCATTTAAAAATGTGTTTATAGTTCAGTGCTTTTACATAATATTTTGTCTTAATCTTTCTGTGAGGGATGTTTCATGGTTGTTCAATTGCTGCAGTCCAAGAACGCTAATTTGCACTCCAGGAATGTCATTTGATTAATGGCACTTCCTGCTTGATGATATGACTTTCAGCCATGATGTAACTTCCAGATTAATGGGTCGCGGCACGAATGACACTCTAAAAAGTGGGTCCCACCCTATCAAGGTGTTTCCCACCTTATCAAGATGCATTAAGAGGTCAGGCATATTTTTTTTTTACCTTAAATGCTTTTTGACATTATTTCCATAAAGGAATATGTTACATCAGACCTGGTCATTGATGAGAATTTTTTCCCTCTCAGGAAACATCCATACTCCTGCCTATTTCTGCTGATGAAGCAATGAAACTCTCATGTGTCCTTTTCCCTGCTGCTTCCTTTAAAAAATTTTTAAAAACATTAAAAACATTTTTAAAACATTAAAAATTTCAAATCTAAGTAACTCAGTGGGAGCTAGTTGTTACTTCTTCACCTGAATCCCAAAGCCTCAATGAAAACTAGCTATGGATTTTTTAGAACCAATAATGTGCACATCCAATATACCAAATAGTATGTGCTACAGAATACAAACAGACCCTCATTATCCGTGGGGATTCAGTTTTAGGAACCCCCATAGATAAGGAAACCTGCAGATGTTGGAATCTGCTATTTTCTGCCCCATCCCACCCTCTGAACCCAAAAGGAACTGGGCTCCAGTTGGATCCAGAGGCTCTTTTGAGCCCACCACAGATGCGTGCAGCCTCTGTGGGCTGCAGAATGAGGTTCACAAGTGAAAAAATGTCACTGGTTTTTTTTTTTCCCCAAAACCGGAAGTGACATTTATATGCCTTCAAAAGGCATTCTGAGGCCTGGGGAGGCTGGGGTGTCCGGAAGTGACTTCTTAAACTTGGAGTCCTGTGGATGCTGTAATCCGCTAGTTCCAAATCCATGGTTAATGCAGGCCAACTGTATATTCATTTGCCCATCTTTTGCCCTTCCAGGGTATCTAGTCAGGCTTTGTATATAGCTCTTTCAGCAGCAAAGATTTAAAAATAAATGATTAAATTTAATATGTTAAACACATATCCCTATTGATAAATTGAATCCCTATTGAAATCTCCCTATTGATAAATCAAAATGAAAATGGTAATGTTTGCTTTGATCACATATTTCAAAACCATTTTATGCCAACTTATTGTTCCTTGAACTCAGTAATTTCTCTGGCTGAGAAATCAAACCATATGATTCAGAATTTCAGACTGAGCAAGCCAAGAGCTTTGAAGTCCACCATGAAACCTTAAGTGCTGATGATATGGCCAATGAAATGGTACCACTGCGTAACAATGCATTTCATCACCCTTTCTGAAATTGAAGTGGTATCAGTAGGTCACAATTCTTGTGAAATCTCACTTGTTAGGAAATGTAAACAATTGTCTTCCATTCTTTAATTCTGTTAATACAAAATTACAAACAGTTTAGGCACTCATCTTTACAGAGAATTTTAACCACTTCTTCAACACAATCCATTAACCATAAGATCATCCTCTCATAATCTGAAAAAGGAAGGGTGTTAAAGCGTGTCATTTGTCAGTGGCAAAACCCAAATGTATGGGAATGTATTCATTCTTTCCAGGTGTATCCTTATACATCTTATCATGGAAAATCACTCTTAGGTTAAAGGATAAAATCAAAATTGGCTTGTCAAAAGAACCAAGTTAAGTGCAGTCCTTACTGGGTGGTCCAAGAAGAAAGTCAGGATGCTGTTTTGTAAAGCCCAGGACTTTTTAAAAATCACTGTGATAAAAAGGATAACTACTCCTGCTCTTCTCACAGAACAACCTATTAAAAATAGTTAAGTCTGCACAGACCATTTATGGTGATTGTGTTTGGTATCACATAGTAGGCTGTAAGTGTGTGGTTCTTTCCAATAAACCATACGATAGTTCTTATTTAATTACCTAACCTCACATATTCTGATTAAAACTTGCAGCACTATATTTGAAATATATAGTTTTAGCAAAATTCTGTTTAAAGTAACATTAACTAGTTCCTAATAAAGAAGTTGCATTTTAAGAAAGTAACAGTGAAACACATTTATTTTAACAAATTTACTGTGGCTCCAGTAAACATGATACATTGTATGTCACAATTACTGTGACTCCTATGAAAGTTTAGTGGTTTTTTTCCTATTGACTTAGTAATAGTTTAAATACTAACAGTTTAGCAGATCAAATTAAACAAATATAAACATTTCGCTTAATGACATCAGCAGTCAACACTGAACATCTGTGTTTTACTTTTACAGTGATCAGAGAATATTCTTTTGTTTACACTAAAGATAGTCACAAGATTTATATTTCTGTGTTCAATTTGAGGGTAGAAAAAAAATAAAAGGCCAGATTACCTCAAGGGTCCAAAAAAAGCAATATGTTACAAATACAAGATTTTTTTTGTAACCATGGTTAAACAATAGAAATGAACTTTCCCTGAACTTTTCTCCTTTAATGGCCTGGGTCCATGTTGACCCTCTAGTACAAGCTGGAACTCGATACTATCAAACTGACTGCTGCTAAAGCAATCAGAATCAACACAAATTATAAACACCCTATTGTAACACTAATTTCAGAATCTCATAAAAGCTGTGCAAAGGAAAGCTATTTCTAGCGATTTACCTTCTATTGTTTAAAAGCAGCACAAATGTATCCAAAACACTGAGAAAACTTATACAGTATAGCTGTACTAATGTGTTTTAGTAATTATAACACAGTAACAACATATAATTGCAAATAAGGTTTTCTCCTCACCCCCAAAACCCAAAAGGCTATCGGATGAATCATTAGCAACCAGATGGTTCCAGCCAGTCTAGGATCACATGAGCTTGCATGTGAATGAGGCATGTAATTAAATTATCAAGCCTTTTTTTTCCCAAACACTTAAAAGAGGAATGGTATAGAGGCAATGTTTAAAAAGTTAATGTTACCAAAGAAAATGTCACCTACACAGAAGCAGGGGCTTCTCTTTCCATGCACCAATCATGCCACTTTAAGGACAAATAACTTGTATAAATCTTTACTGTATTTTCACCCCTTAAGATGAGTTTAACCTATGGCTTTGAGGTTTTGGCACTAATACACCAGATGAATAAATGGGGCTCTCTCCCTGCCTGTTCTTAGAAGTGAAACTTGAATGCTTCATGGGTACCTGTGATTGCAAGCATGGATAGTGGTGCACTTAGTGTCTGCCCGACCATGATATTTTACTAAGAGCACAATCCTAACCAACTTTCCAGCATCGGGGTAAACGCAGTTCTGAGGTGAGGGAACAAAATTCCTTTACCTTGAGGAGGCCGCCGTGACTTTCCCCCCAACTGCAGGATGCAGCACATGTCCCACTGGCACAGCTATGTCAGTGCTGGAAAGTTGGTTAGGATTCCACCCTAAAGCAGAACAACAACTTGCAAGCCCTCCCATCACATCCTCAATGCCTTTCCTTTCCTCATTCATATCTTTTCTCCTGCTTCCTCTATCTGTGTACCACCCACATTTCAGCCATTCATGAGGGGGAGGAGGTGTTGAGTAGACTGCCATGATGCCTCTAAGAAGAGGCCCACAATCTGCTACCTGAAGTAAATCTCCTCACCCTGTTCCTTGGTAGGATTGGCCCTGGGACCACTGAGGAATAGAAGAGGCTGGCTCATCAGTGGCCCTGGAGCGAGCCTGGCTGATTGTTAGCTAGCTGTTTTTCCACTTGTTTTTCCACAAGTTGAAGACAGGCAGTGAGGCAAAGAGAGGAAGAGTTAATACAGGATCAGTTTAAACAGAAAACAAAGGGAGGTGGGGTTGGTCTGAAATTGAAATGATGAGACAAATTAGTTGCAATAAACTTAAGTCTCATAACTTAAGAGCACCTTAAAGTCACGGGGAATTTAACTTTATCAGAGTGCAATCCTACCATGCTCTAGGGCTGGCACAAGTCCCTTGCATTGGCCTAGTGCAATTGCAAATGTGCCATAAGTCATGTTTGCACTGACTCAGGAGTCAGCTGGGCCAGTATGAGGACACGCACAAACCCATGAAAGGTGCATACAACTTCCATGCCACCCCAGGACAGTGAGTTTGCTCTAGCCGAGTTCAGTCAGCATATTGGGGAGGACAGAGGGAAGGCAGATCAAGGCGAAGAAGGGGGGGGAGGGCGGGAGAGGGTTGGCAAACAGAGCCCAGGAGGGGGGTGTAACCAGCCTCTGGCAGGTAGGCCATATCCTAACCCCCCTCCTAAGCAAACAGGCCTTAAATCAGCCTGCTCGGATTACTCAGGGTAAGGGAACATGTTTCCCAAGTTGTGCCACAGCTGCATCCTGGGACTAGATATGGGGCAGGCCAGTGGGCCTACCTATTCCAGCCCAGGTCTGGATTGAGCTGCCCAGATACAACCCTCATTGTAGTGCTACAATACAAAGATAGAACAGTTTGCTAAGACATCAACCATCTGATTTATTCCAGAATATTGAAAGTTTTTAATGAAGAGTATTTACACATTCGGTTGTATGAAATAAAGTATTACATAGTTTGTAGCAGAATGGGTTGTGGTTTCTTAACTACAGCATAACCATAGTATAAAACCTAAAACACCTTTGAATTTTTGTTTATACAAGAGATATGTCTATGCCAAGATGTTAAACACAATTATTGTACTCATAGAAAAAAGCATTAATGAAAACCCAAAGCTTAGTCCCATTGTAGATACTTTTAGTTTTAGAAAGATATTTCTCAGCAATGTAAAACAACCTAAAATATTAAGTTGTCATTGCCCTTTTAAATCCTTTCAACTCCAATTCCCTAATTGTTCCTTCACTTTATCTCACTGTACCAGTAAGTAAATAAATTAACAAAATAGCTTTTATCACACAGAATAACCTTTTAACTGAAGGATTATCTCTGGTTTATTTTTCATTTCTTTCACTACAGATAGCACTTCATGCCTCATTGATTAGTTTGCTGAGGTGCTGACCAGAAATGAAAACAAGGTGTCTCAGATATTGCCGGGACCTGCAAATATTAAAAAATAGACTAGAACTAATACAAGTTGTGCTGTACAAAATTAATTGTATAAAATATTGTAAAACAATAGTGAGGAAAAAATGTTTGTTTAGATTATGCCAGGATGCGGTTCCAGGGACCCATTCCAAAACATTCATTATTTGATCTGTTTCTAAGAGTTGTAGAGATAGGCTGGATGAAGGAGCTCTTAACTGAATATATGTCATGTATTATCAAATAGTCAATGTGTTTAAATATAACAAAGAATAAATGACATTTAATAAAAAAAATCTCAAATCTTCCATATCATATCATTTTAGCATATATCTGAAATTTTGAAACTAAAAATTTTGTCTTAGGTTTTTGTTCTGATTTCCAAAGAAATGATAATATAACCAAACAGTTCTTGTGCTATCATATAAAAAGGTAAAGGTTTCCCCACGACCGAATGGTCTAGTCGTGACCGACTGTAGGGGGTGGTGCTCATCTCCGTTTCAAAGCCTGTAGAGCCGGCGTTTTTGTTCGATCATGTGGCCAGCATGACTCTACGCCGTAGCACACGGAACGCCGTTACCTTCCCACCTAAGTGGTCCCTATTTATCTACTTGCATTTAGGTGCTTTTGAACTGCTAGGTTGGCAGGAGCTGGGACAAGCAACAGGAGCTCACTCCGTCACGCAGTCTTGAACTCCCAACCTTGCGGTCGAAAGCCCAGCAACAGCAGATTAACTCGCTGCACCACCACGTCCCTCACGTGCTATCATATACCGAGAGGTAAATAAGTGTTATATCAGTTGTATCCCTTTCTAGCGAAGACCAATATGGCCAGAGCTACACATTCCTTATATCTAGATTGGACTTGCAATGCCGTCTATACGAGGCTACCTTTGAAAAGCATTAAGAAAATGAATTCATATACAGTGCAGCAACAAAGAACCTCGGTGGGTTCATTTCTGGGATCAATTCAAGGTGATGGTATTACCTTTAAAGTCCATAATAATTTGGGACCACAATATTTTGAAGACTGTCTTCCTTCATATAAATCTGCTCACCCTCTTCATACATAATCTGAAGTCCTGCCTCGTGTTCAGCCAACTTCAGAAATACTGGGTGAGACACATGCCAGAGCCTTCTCAATTTCACTCAAAAGACTGTGGACTTCCATTCTCACTTACCTTTTCAATGCCCAGTTAAGACAATTTAGTTTCATCAGGCACTTGATTTGATTGTTTTTCATTTTTCAAAAAACATTACCTTAGTAATATTTGTTTTAATTCTGGATTTTTTAAAAAAAAATAATTGTAAACAATTTATAATACATTGATTTTATTGTTGCATTGAATTGCTGTTGGCTGCCTGGGAGCCATTTTGGGGATTGAAAACTGAGATAAGAAAATATAAATTTAAAAAATTGTGCAAGAGACTTCAACGTCAGATTTATCTGTCCTACATTTCGCATTATGATACAGAGATATAACCAGTATATATTCCACAGACTCTAGAGCAGGGGTGTCAAACATAAGGCCAAGGCTGGATGCAATCTACAAAAGCTATTTTTCCCGTTCTTGGGCTGTCCCAGCAACACCATCAACTGTTGACCTGTGTTGAGGTATCACTGCTGAAAGAGCAGCCCACATGATAATTGGGCCATATCTTGAAAATATGGTCCAAGATTTGCATGTTCTCTCTTGTCATTTGCAGCTAATGAGTTGGTAAACAAGAAAAATGCTTATTTCTGGTCATGACCTAATTAATGACATCACTTCCGGCTCTCGGAAGGTATCATGAATGCTATTTGCCCTGCTGTATGAAACAGGTTTGACACCCCTGCTATAGAGTGACAATAAAAAAAGAAGGAGGGACCAAAGAAAACGATACTATCGTTAAAATCACAGACCGGCATTTATCAAATGAATCAGAAAAGCTATCTTTATTGCAATCTTCTAGCCTCAGTACATACGACAGGAGCCATTTAAAAAGGATGGTCACAAATAAAGCCCCCCTAATGTGTTATGCTGACACAAAGATTTCTACTGGCCTACAAAGCACTATTTCATAAGCTTTATTTGGAATCTAATTTGGAAATCACAGAGTACTGTTTCCATGTATACATGCCCACTGGTATGCTATGTCAAAAAGCAAAAAACAGGCTTGCTGTATCCAGTGGGAGAAATTGGGAGCTTCAGAGGTGAAAGGGGTTTTAATTCCCTTATATCTCTGTAGACCTCTGGATCCAGGGTTAGCAATTTCACAAGTGCAAGTCTGAGGAGAGAAAAGTGGTGGGAAGACTGTAGGAAAGTGGAGAGAATCCAGCACACATCATTGCTGCCGGATCCATCTCCTCCTACAGCCTCTCCGGCCCCGTTACACCCCCAACCTCTCTCACTGCCTTACCTGCTCTGGTGGGCAGGCTATTCAGCATGCTGCCAAGATTGCTTTTTTCAACTGGCACTGACCACTTTATGGCAGACAGCGTGGGTGGAAGAGGCACTATGATGATGGCTGGCCTGGATAAGATTAGGCCATGACTTAATTTAGAGGTCTCCAAACTATTGCCCGGGGGCCAAATCCAAGATTTTATCTGGTCCACAGCAACTTAAAATATTTAACATTTTGGCTCATTATATTTCATTTCTCAGTTTAAGCATGGCATTATTTCTTTACAAATGTCACATTTCTCTTTTGTTCTGAATCATATGATGATTACAAAAAAGATCCAAGTAAAACTCATTCATTCATTTAAATTTCACTCATTCATTTACAAAATTGATTTTTTTTCAGCTCACAAAAATGTGTAAAATATATGATGTGGCCGTTGTACTGAAAAGTCTGGAGACCCCTGACTTAATTCATTCATCTCCTACGCAATACAACATGACAATTATTTTAAAGACAAGAAGGCGATTAGATTAATGGGTCAAGGTTTAGGCAACTAACTGCTTTGCTTTAATATTAATTTTGTTAAATCTGATAACTTGTTATATGACTCTCTGAACCACTTTATGTTGAATGTAAGTAATTTTAAAAGTTAAGGGCCTAGGTCAATGAAACACTCCAGCAAACATTTGGTTTTACATTTGAATGTGAGAACACACACTTCATCAAGGTTTTAATTTCTTGTTGAAGCAGTCAAAATGTTTAAATCAATGCAAAGCATCAATACAAAGATTAAAGTGAAATCTGGGGCAGATTTCTCTTTAAAAGCTGGGAGCAGCCATCTTGGAACCTGCAGACCTTACTCTTGCGGTATTCCTTTTGTGAGTGTTAACAGTTTGAATTTTCAAGCGAGAGTTTTTTAAAATTTCAGTGCTTTTACATCATCTTTTGTTCTAATTTTGCTTTCTGTCAGGAACGTTTCATGGTTTAGTTATACAATTGCTACAGTCAAGAGTGCATTTCAATTGTGCCATTTTATTATGTTGCAATGACAGCACTCCCTGCTTGATGATGTCACTTCCTGTTACAACATCACTTCCAGGTTAATGACGTCACTTCCGATGGGTCCCAACACGAGTGCCATTCTAAAAAGTGGGTCCCGGTCTAAAAAGTTTGAATATCACTGGTCTAAACAATTCAAACTAGGAATCTGCCAGATTCTATGTTGCGTAAATGCAGATAGCCCAGTAGGATTGTATTCATTTTCACCGAATAGAGGTACTACAGTTTAAGAATCCAGCTTAAGGGCTGAACATAATCATTCGCATTGCAGAATGTATCCGCAAAACCACAGCCACTTTGCTAAACAGCACTATCACAAGTGTAGGATGCAGCTCTTGGCATATCTCATTCAAAGCATTTCTTTTGTCACACAGAATCAAGACTAGGCAGTGAGAAACTAAACATGGATCAGCAACTGGAATAAATCCAAGCCTTGACCCAAACTTGTCAACCCAGGGACAGGTATGGAGAAAGTGATAGGGCAAGCAAAAATAGCAAAGTTATTTTAATAGTAGGTTTGGGGTCTTGGCCCACCCCATTTCACTGCCATCTCAAGGTGCCCATCCAGCAATATAAGCTGATGTCCAGAGTGCTAAACAGAATGTAAAGTCCTTCCATTTTTGTTCACAAAACAGACCCTCAAAACATCATTTGCATTAAAAAAATTGTTGCTTATTCATTTTATCTCCATACCAATTTAACTGAAATTTTCATGTTTTTGTAGGATAGAGCATGATCCAATTATGTAAAGGTTCAAAAAAATTCTGTGTCGCCAAATTAACCATATTTCTGGGGTACTGATGTCAACCAATTGGATCTTCTTGTGTATCTGTATCAGAATGTCTTGTATCTTTTACTCTCCTCACATAAAGCACATTTCCCCTTCCCCCACACCACAGTAAGCCTGTGCCTATATTTATATACCCTCTTTTACGAAGAAGTGTTTCCAAGGCATTTTAAAATCACTGAGAATTAAGGCCATAAACAAAAGTTTTAAATGCATTTAGAACATTTTAAAAGAAAACTTGCACTTCAGACCATGTTTCTAAAAGGAGACCAATAAAGAATATAAATACACCCCTGAAGGCAGATTATGCTATGGCTCTGAAGTTAAGAACGTGAGACCAAAGGCCCATCTAGTCCAGCTTCCTGTATCTCACAGTGGCCCACCAGATGCCTCAGGGAGCACGCAAGGCAACCAGATACTTGTGTCCTGCTGTGTCCCCTGCATCTGGCATTTTAAAGTAGACTATTACCCTTGCACCACCCCCAAGGAAGACACCAGACTGAGGTTGGGGTTTAACTTTATTAAGCACAATATAAATCATGTAACCTACTGAACATCCATCCCTCCCTCGCCAGTCTGGGGTAAGGCAAAAAAACTACCATCCATAATTGGCCAATTTGGATGACAGAAAAAAATTCCTACCCAGCCCTCATGATGAGCGACCAGCTAATCTCAGACTGGACATACCCATCATAGCTTGTAACCTGTAATGGAGTTTTCCTTCATAAATTTATCCAATCCCCTTTTAAAGGCATCCAGGCCCAATGCCATCACCGCATCTCGTGGCAAGGAGTTCCACATTCTAATTACATGTTGAGTAAAGAAATACTTTCCTTTGTTTGTTCTAACTCTTCTAACACTAAGTTTTAGAGGATGTCCCCTGGTTCTGGTAATGTGTGAGAGGCAAAAGAGATTCCCTCTATCTACTCTATCCACCCTCTGCATAACTTTGTACGTCTCAATCATGTCCCCCGTCAGGCGCCTTCTTTCTAGACTGAAGAGCCCCAAATGCTGTAACCTTTCCTCGTAAGGGAGGTGCCTCAGCCCAGTAATCATTTTAGTTGCTCTTTTCGGTACTTTTTCTAATTCCACTATGTCCTTTTTGAGATGTGGAGACCAAAACTGTACGCAGTACTCTAGGTGTGGCCTTACCATTGCCTTGTACCATGGCAATACAATATTGGCTGTTTTATTCTCAGTCCCTTTTCTAATTATCCCTAACATGGAATTTGCCTTCTTCACTGCCGCTGCACACTGGGTCAACATTTTCATCGAGCTGTCCACCAGCACCCCAAGATCTCACTGACAGCTCAGAACCAGAGGCGTTTCTACAGGGAGGGCAAAGCTCTAAGTTTTGCAAGAAGCCTTACCCTGTCATGTAAAACTCTCCTCTCCCTTGCTACTGTAGCCAGTAAGCAACGCCAAGATGCTGCTGTTCCCTGTGAGGATTGGCTAAAACGGTGCAGGAGAGGAGTGATTTCCACTGCAAGGTAAGGCTTCTTGCAAAACTTAGAGCTTTGCCCTCCCTGTAGAAACGCCACTGCTCAGAACCCATTAACCTATATGTGAATTTTTGATTATTTGCCCCAATATGCATTACTTTGCACTTATTTACATTGAAACGCATCTGCCATTTTATTGCCCATTCTCCCAGTTGTGAGAGATCCTTCTGGAACTCTTCACAATCCATTCTAGTTTTCACCACCTGGAAAAGTTTAGTGCCATCTGCAAATTTGGCCACCTCACTGCTTATGCCTGTCTCCAGGTCTTATTTATGTCTTATTTATGAATAAGTTAAAAAGCACTGGTCCCAGGACAGATCCCTGGGGCACACCGCTCTTCACCTCTCTCCACTGTGAAAATTGCCCATTAATCCCCACTCTCTGCTTCCTGATCCTCAACCAATTCTCAATCCACAAGAGGACCTGACCTCTTACTCCCTGACTGTGAAGTTTTTTCAGCCGCCTTTGGTGAGGGACCGTGTCAAATCCTTTCTGAAAATCCAGATATATATCTACTGGTTCACCAACATCCACATGCCTGATGATCTTTTCGAAGAATTCCAAAAGGTTTGTGAGGCAAGACTTACCCTTACAGAAGCCATGCTGATTCTCCCCCAGCAAGGTTTGGTCTTCTATATGTTTTAGGATTTTGTCTTTGATGAGACTTTCCACCATTTTACCTGGAATGGATGTGAGGGTGACCGGCCTATAGTTTCCTGGGTCCCCCCTCCTACCTTTTTTAAAGATTGGTGTGACAGTTGCTATCCTCCAATGTTACTGTGGCAGTTTTAAGGGATAAGTTGCTTATTATAATCAAGAGATCAGCAACCTCATTCTTTAGCTCCTTCATAACTCTTGGGTGAATGCCATCTGGGCCCGGTGACTTATTTTTCTTTAATTTATCAATTAAATCTAACACATCCCCTCTTTTAGCTTCTATCTGACTTAGTTCCCTAGTCAAAAGGGACTGTTCAGGCAGTGTAACTGCCCAAGGTCTTCTGTCGTGAAGACAGATGCAAAGAATTCATTTAATTTCTCTGCAATCTCTAAGTCCCCTTTTATCTCCCCTTTCCCTCCCTCACCATCCAGCGGGCCAACTGCCTCTCTGGCAGGTTTCCTGCTTCTAACATATTTGAAGAAGCTTTTATTGTTCCTCTTTATGTTTCTGGCCATGCGTTCCTCAAAGTCTTTCTTGGCCTCCCGTATCATCCTCTTATATGTCTTTTGCCAGAGTTTACTTTTTTTATATAGTTTTTTATTAATAGTTTTAATGATGAGTTTTTTATTCTCATCATTTGGGCAAGATTTCCATTTCCGGAAGGAAGCTTCCTTGCTCTTTATGGCCTCTCTCACTTTACTCATCAGCCATGCTGGCACCCTCCTGGACCTAGTCGATCCCTTCTTTCTTTGTGGTATACACTTCTGCTGGGCCCCTACTACTGTTCTTTTAAACAGCCTCCACGCAGCCTGGAGGGACAGGACTCTTTTTACCTTCCCTTTCAATTTCTTTCTAACTAGTCTCCTCATTTAAGGGAAATCTGCCCTTCGAAAATCGAGGGTTTTTGTGTCAGATTTGCTCTACCCTCTTTCCTAGACATGCATAGCAAGACCAATCGCAGCATGGTCACTGTTCCCCAATGGTTCAGTAACATTGACATCCCTAACCAGGTCCTGGGTGTTACACAATATTATATCCAGAGTCGCCTGTCCTCTGGTGGGCTCCATGACAAGTTGCTCCAAAGCACAATCATTTAGCATGTTAAGAAACCCTGTCTCCCTTTCTTGACTGCAACACGAATTGACCTAGTCAATACGGGGATAATTAAAATCCCCCATGACCACAATCCTACCCCTCTTTGATGCCTCCCTAATTAGTTTCTTCATCTCAAGGTCCCTTTCAGGTTTTTGATCTGGAGGGCAATAACACACCCCTACTGTTACATCACTCCTTCCAAGTTCCAATGGAAAAGATTCATTTTCTGGTGGAAACCAATTTAAAGTTCTCAACCCAGGGCAGCAGAGAGAGTATGGTTGCCTGGGAACGTTCTCCAAGGCCCTGAAATTAATTGGAGCTCCAAGAAGGGTAGCCTTCAACTCTTTCTGGGGGCAGACTTACCCTACTGGAACAAAAAGGTACAACCTGCACAGCTCGAAAATGCCCCAATACAAGGCAACCGGAACATTTCATCTGGGAGCAAGGAAGGAGGATCAGCTATATAGGCATCAAAGCCCTCTGTTAAAAATTTCCCCAAATTTTTTACTCCAGATTTACCTGAACTAGTTGCTGCCTTGCCTTACCTAATGATCTCTGGGCAGAGCCTCATCAGTTAGCCAGGGAGTAAATAGAAGGTTCCATCAGAAATAAGCCTAAGTCCAATCATTTGCAACTTCATGCATATCAGCTGTTTTTGTGGGATTTTCTGCTGAGGGCCAATTGCATGTTGCAAAAAATTCTTTTTAACAGAGGGCTTTGATGCCTATATAATATAGCTGATCCTCCTTCCTTGCTCCCAGATGAAATGTTCCGGTTGCCTTGTATTGGGGCATTTTCGAGCTGTGCAGGTTGTACCTTTTTGTTCCAGTAGGGTAAGTCTGCCCCCAGAAAGAGTTGAAGGCTAGCACCTTCAGTACATCTGGGGAGCTAATCCCCTATGGCTTATCCCCTTAGTGGCGTAGCTAAGTCATTTGACACCCAGGGCACATAAATTTTTGATACTACCCCCACAACAAAATTATTTACATTTTTCACGATTTATATCACCCTTCCTCCAAAGAGCGCAGGGGTGCATGGTTCCTCCACTTTTTTTGTTCTCACAACAACACTGCACAGGAGGTGAGAGTCATGACATGAAATGAATAATAATAATAATGGCCATAATATAAATGCAGTACAAAGTGACATACTGCCCCTGCATCTGGAAGTTCAATGTAGCCATCACTGTTAAGAACCACTGAAAGACTACAGTCCGCCATGAATATTTAAAATTCACTTTAAAAGTCATCGGAGCCAATGACCAAACACCACCCAGACTTCCCACCAATGATATCACTAGGGTTGATGTCACCCAGGGAGGTAACATATGGTGTCACCCCATTAACTTTCCTATGTATTTAACTACTTGAACAGTAAGGTCACCTGGCAAATCAGTAACCAACAGAAAAAAAAACCGGTGGCCAACCTGATGATACTCTCACGACTGAACAAGAGTTCTAGTATTAGCTCTGATACATGGAAAAGGGAACTGATATAATAACTTACTGGTTCCATGTTGTATCATAGCACATTGTTAGCTCTCAGAACACAGTCTCACTGGTCAGTTTTGAGTTAAGGAAATCCACTTTTTGTTACATAAGTCGGTTGTGTTTTTTCTGTTTATTTGGCTATAACGTTTGACAGAACACAGATAATTCAATAAAGTTTGTTTCATTGCATTCTGCCTTAAATTACACACTGAATGATATAAGACATTATTTCTAAACAAACCAACCCACAATTGCCAGAATTTTGGTCACTGGTGGTGTCACACATACAGACATACATAGCCTTGAGGGTATCACCTTACTAAAACTTTCTTTTGAGTTAAGGAAATCTACTTTTTTTTCATAAGACCAGGGGTATCAAACTCATTTCATACAGAGGGCCAGTTAGCATTCATTGTGCCTGCTGAGGGCCGGAAGTGTGTTAACTGTCATTAAGCAGAAAGTGTCATCATTAAGCTGGAATCAACCAGAAATAAGAACTTTGTTCTCAGCTAGGAACAATATGCAAAATCTTGAGAAAACATGCAAATCTTGATCATATTTTCAAGATATGGATATCACACAAACTGCCCTTTCAGCAGCACCACTTTGGGCCAAGCAGTGTTCCCTCTAATATTTTCCCTGACACATGGAGCAGTTAATGTCTTTGATCACAATCTCTAACCAACAAACATTTTTAATACAAACCAAATGCAAACAATAACCCCTTCTTGGGCAAAGCAAAAGCAGGTGAAACTGACCTCCAGAGAGATCAGGGTAAGATATTTCATATTCCTAACAGGAACAAATGTTAATTTTTTAAGCCAATTGGCAGGTTTCCCTTTTCCCATAATGAGATCCACAAGACATTCTCACCATCTCAAAATACTTCCATACTGCAATTCTACACATGCTTAGTTAAGAGTTATGTCCCATTGAAAGCAGCACCCTCAATTTAAAACTCAATTTCCAGCATAGCTCCTAACTGCTTTTAAAGCAGAGCTTTTTTAAAATCAGGAACACTCAAACTTTGAGCTCTTGAGAGACTGTCCTGCACCCAATGCCTTCCATTTCAACCCCACCACCACCTTTTTCTGTTTCTAACTGATATTGGAGAAGGGCTGAGCTGAAGCAGGGCATGGCTTGCCAGAAAGAGACAAGCAGAAGGCCTGGGTGGATTAGGAGCAACACACTTACTAGTTTCTTACTAGGTTTTGCTGGCTCTGCATTCCTGCACTGGCCTTCCTCTGTGCTTTCACTGGTGGGAGCTTGATTTCCTCCGGGATGACCATTTGCTGCTGAAGCTGTATGCTTGCTGCCGGAGGCCAGGAGACAAGGCAAGCAACATGGGGGTCAGAAAAAAAGATTCTGTGGGCCTCATTCATGTACTCATTATGCAGGCCCACAGGCTGTATTTTTGACACTCCTGCATAAGACAGTTATATTTTTGGTTTTTTTGTTTGTTTTTGCCCATAATTGTTGCTAGAATGAAGATATTATACTCCATTTTTTATTGCATACCTTGTGAAATTCCACACTGACCAATATATAACAAAATATACATAATGGTATTATTCCGTAAAACCACAATTTTAACAAACCACAGTTTGTTCTTATGTATTTCTTCTTTTTTGGTTTTTTTATTTTTTTTTGGGGGGGGGGTTCAGCCATAACTTCTGATAAAAAGATATTACCCCCTGGTTTTTTAAATTGAATTCCTCATGAAATTCTGCATAAAATGGTATATAATATGCTGATATTATTCCATAAAACCACGATCTTCAAAATTTGAGGTCCAGTGCTAACCTCCTAAGAATGGCACCTGGAACATCTTGCCCCATAGGTACCAATGCTACTGAATCAAATTGTATTTATTTTTACACAGGAATTGAGAATATGCCTAAAACCGTGCTCCTCATCAGGAGGTCTGCCACCACTGCTACCAATAGAGCTTATCCAGAACTGAGAATCCTCATTTTTGCATGCACATGTGCATACACACACACAGAGAGACCCAAGACAAGGAGAACCTTTCACCTGGCTTGAAGCTAAGGATTGGGGAAAGAATGAAAGGAAAGGGCCAACTGAGTCAAGGAGAGAATGAGTAGAGTAGTAGTAGGAAAGAAAAGAGAAGGGCAAGAAACAAGGAGGGAGAATAGCATGAGGAAGATCAAATGGGAGAAATGCACAATGGCAGCAGGGGAAGCAGACCAAGAAGAAGGAAAAGAGCAAGAGAAGATAGCACTGGCAAACCCTCAGAAGAATCTCAGGTATCACTGTGAAAAGAGAGAGACCTTACAGAGGAGCAAAGGCAACAAAGAATTTGCGGCTCAAAGAAACAGACTGGAGCTATCGTGTATATACACATGTATAAATCAAAAATTTATGCCATAAAATTGTCCTAGAAAACCTTAATTTGACTTATACACAGGTTAATATGGTAAATGCAGAGTCACGTCGTAGGCAGAGCAAAGCCCTAGACCTCACAGTGGAGGCAAGGCAGGCTGCAGGTCAGGCCTGTAGGCCCCCACAAATTGCTTCCAGGATGCTGCTTTGCCCTATTCTGCCAGGAAAGACTATTCCAAACAGATCTCCAGGGGAAGGCTATAACTGGGGGGCTGCTGAACATACCCAAAAGGCCCTGCATTGCCAGAGCTGGTAAGACCTCAGCAGCTTCAAACAGGAGCTGCTTGGATGGGGAGAGGCGATTTGACTGAGAAGCAGGTGGAGGGAAACAGGATGCTGCCTGCAAAAGTGGGGACTGGCACTGTTTACTTGTTAGTGAGAAAGCTGGCTGAGTTTTTTGCTTAGTGCAGCTAGCAGGCACAGTAGACAAAGCAGGGAGGGAAGGGCTAGCCTCCAATCCCAGCACCTTATATTCTCCTGCCCATTCCTGTGAGCACTTTGAAAAATCTTTCCAGAAGGCAAAGCAGGTAGAGGAGAGCTAGTCTTTTATTTTGCGTACAAATAATATTTTATATGCAATTTATTTAAAGTCACTGATAAAGAATCAGACTCTGAAGGAATTCCAGAAGACATTTAGAGTCACTTTAAACATCTCTTAGATCAGTGGTTGTAGCACCAGGGCAGCAGTACTCCCCACAAGCAGCAGGTTGTTTAATCCTTGATACACATAGCCTAATCTGTCTTTTCAGTTTCACAACCCACCAAAAATTGGGTCATGACCCACTGGTGGGCCAGTTTAGGAAATGCTGTCTACGGTTATAGCAACAAGAAGGCACTTTGATTCTGGCTCACAGACTTGTTTTAGTATTCTATGTTAAATGAAAATGCATCATATAATTTTACTTTTTTACTTCTCTTCAGGAATTAGGTAGACTATACAATTCTTAGGTAACAATTTACTAGAAAGTCATTTTTCAGGATTTTGCCTTGAGTAAAACCAGACAAAATTATCTAAATCAAAGAATTGCATATACCCCCAAATTTTACCCTCAACCTATTCATGGGTCATAGCAAATTCCATGATTTTTGGCTTAAAATCTACCTTCGACTTATTCATGAGATTGGCTTATACACAAGTATAAACAGTAATTCCCTGCTGAGCTAAATAAATTAGGACTCACCAACAGTATTATATAGTCTCTGATTAGTGATTTGGGAGCTCACATGGCCTTCCCATGTTCCAATTTGCCAGGGACCAACTATATAGCTGTTTCCCTTGGCCATTGGAAATAAAAATCGTTTACACCATAACACAGTGCTATTCAAACTGTGAGTCGGGACCCATTTGGTGGGTCACGACCTGATGTCAGGTGGGTCGCGGAAAGCTGGGAGCAGCCATCTTGGAAACTGCAGACCTTACTATTGTTGTATTGCTTTTGTGAGTGTTAACAGTTTGAATTTTAAAATGAAGAGTTTTTTACATTTTGTTTTTAGTTCAGTGCTTTTACATCATCTTTTGTCCTCATCTTGCTTTCTGCCAGGGATATTTCATGGTTGTACAATTGCTGCAGTCCAAGAACGCTAATTCGCATTTTAGGAGTGTCTTTTTATAATGTTGCAATGATAGCACTTCCAGCTTGATGATGTCACTTCCTGCCACAACATCACTTCCAGGTTAATGACATCGCATCCGGTGGGTCCCGACATGAGTGCCATTCTAAAAAGTGGGTCTATACCACTGCCATAACAGATATGACAGAAGCCCTGTCCTAGAACATAACAAACTTTGCTCACAACTGGAAGTTCCAGGAAAAACATAGTAGTGGCAGCCATTCTGAACTTTAAGGAAGTTTCTCTGCCAGTGCTGATCATTTAATTGAATAATTCTAGATAGGTACTTTACAGCCCTTTGAAATACAATCTAACTGAAGTATCTGATGTTAGCCTTTTCTTAGATATAAAAGTTTAAGTTGCAATAAACAAGATTTCACATTTTGCCTTGCATCATGCAATGGACTAACTTGACCATTATCCTCAGGGAAGAAAATTCCCACTGTGGTGTATAGTTGATTGTTGACACACATCTATTCACTGCAAAAACAATCATTTTGCATATCAAAGCCCACAACTTTGCTAAAATTGGTATTTTGTCGACTGCATATTATCTCAATTTAATGAAATGTGAGCCCTTTTCCTGCCAAATTGTCCTTGATATAAAGATTATGCTCTGTTAACAGTGCATTATACAAATGCCTAAATTCACTCATCTTTTGTCAATGCTTTACTATCCACTTAAAAGATCAAGATCAACATAAAGGCAATAAAATGATACATAATAGCAGACACTTACATTCACTGTACTTTACTTATCAGTTTTAACTAAGATGACTTTATCAAAAGGTTCATTTTCATACAGTACTGAGTTTATATCAATCAGGTATCCTTTATACCTGTCAGAACGTTCCCATACCCCGATAAATGTGACTTATCATATATCATGTAGTGGTGTAAGATAATGAAAAACTTTTATGAAAGGTATTCATTATTATTCTTCCACAGCTGTTTCCTGTTACAAATACATTACTTTATATAAAGAACTGCTAATGATATGTTGAGAGAAAAGAAACTTGTTGAAAGAAAAAGAAGGGCTAGAGCACCGTGAATTCTACTGCAAACAAAATTTTCTGTATTTTGTTTCTCTAGGTTTTCAGGATTACCCTCTTCAACCTATATTAAGGTGTTTTCCTCCATGATCGGGCAAGTAAAAATAAGACAAGGTTCCAGAATTTGGTTCTGGACACAGAATTCCATTTCCTGATACACTAAGCATAAGAAAGGGAGGGGGGGTTACACCACATTTTTTATGTCTATAAAAATAAGTTTGAAAGAGTACAAGGAAGAAGCACTGTACAAGGAAATCTCCAAAGCCCAGTGAACTCAGTAGGATTCTGTACCCTCAATAACTTCTGATTCCCCACAACACTTAGCCAAAGTTGAATAAACTACAGTAAAAAGGCACAATCATTTTATGCAGTCTGTTTTGTATAATTTATATAGGAGGCAGATTCTAGCTCTTTTGACACAAAATTTCTGTTAACTTGGCACTGCATCTTTCCTTCTTCACGTGTACAGAGCCTGAGCATATGTTAACTTTCCTAAATATAACATTGCTGTACAGTATATAAAAACTGCAGACCTCTCTATACAGGTAGATTTTGATATTGGTAGGGTTCCGGAAATGGAACCCCACGGATACCAGGCATGACTGGACTATTAATTATGAATAGGTATCATTCAAGCAGGAGCCAAAACAAATGAATGTCACAACAGTGATAGTGAGCACTGCCTATGCAGTATAGAGAAAATGAAACTAAAATTTATTTCAATTATGAGATCAAATTTTATTAGGCCATTAAACATCAGTACAATGTAGGATATTTTAAGAATGGTTATTTGACATTGCTATTTCAAAACAGGCAGATTTTGCAAACCAATTGAGATTATATCAGAATATGCCAGGTATAATTGGCACATCTCTGGAATGTGGTGTTACCATATTCCATGTAACAAATTTGTATCAATCTAGCCCTCCCTAGTTGCCACAAACTAGCTTCTGTATATAGTAGGAATAATAAGTGCCAAATTACATGTATAATTACTACATGGTGATTGCACCCATGACTCAACTAATGCTTGAAATCTTTTCTCCTAACACTTAGGCTTATGTTTCCGTTACTCTGATATACACTAATGTGGTGTCCTAAATCTTGGGCCAATTCCCATGTAACACTTTAAAAAAAGGAACCATGAAGAAGATAATGGCTTCCTGCTACTACTAAAAAATACACACACACACACACACACACACACACACACACAATTGTGCAAAAAAAAATTATTCATATTCTTCCATATTATTTCAGAACAAATACTTGGTGTCTTTCTGCTGAAAACTCGTGGGCTATAACAAAATAAGGTTCTGTTTAAAAAAAGAAATCCTAACTTTAAAAAAACCCTCCCCATTTTGTACATGTATCTGGCAAAAGCTTATATACATTTATGCACATTTCTACCAAAAGCAGAAGCTTAAGGGGTATGCCTGGAGACAAACAGCACAATCCACTAGGACGTTCTCCTGCCTAAACACCACTATAATAAAAAATTTCAGCACACAACCAGGGGCAGCTTTCCACAAGCATGTACAATACGGCTTCATTGAGGGAAGAAAACCCTCTCAAAATATTTCAGTAAATTGGTGCTTAGCATGTGCAACTGCAAAACGTTTATATTAAACTACATTTAGGAGATGATTTGATCACAAACACTGGCATTATCTCATTTAAACTAATGGCTGCAAATATCACTTCAAGTACAAAGTTCTTAGTTAGGAATTACCCCCTCTGCTTAGCAATTTAAGATGTTCATAGGCATTTCAATCAACTCTTTAATCCAATAGAGTGAACCATCAGAAGGGCATACAATGGCCCAGAGTCAGTGAGGCATTTAGACAAAACTATTAAGAACTGAAAAAGTGTGCTTTTTGTTCTACCTTATCCAGAGGGGAATTTGTAAATTCTAATCTCTAGCTGTAATTCTGTGAGCAGTTATATATCAATCCAAACTAAATAAAATCAAGTTTGCCTGAGCTACATTCACATCACAAATATGCATCTCCAGAGAAGTGAAGAGAGACAGAATAAACAGAGATATAATAGGAGCAAAAGAATTGTGAAAGGGGAACTAGTGTCTGAAAAGAAGGAGTCTGAACCACTTCTCCTTCATCTCTATTGGCTACCAACTCATTTCCAGGCTCAATTCAAATGGGTGGTTTTGACATTTAAAGCCCTTTGCCGCGTAGGGCTAAGGTATCTCAGAGGACTGTTTTCTTCCATATGACATGGTCCACCACCAGAATCATCTGGAGAAGGAATCTAAGGGTGCCATGAGTTTCTAGGGCCCAGCTAGAGGCTGGAGGAAGGTCATCTCTGTAGTGGCATCAACATTGTGGAACTCCCTCCTTACAAAATGAAGAACTACACCCTCCCTATTAGCCCTCTTTTGGGGACTTAAAACATTTTTGTTTCATATTATGTTTGCTCCCTGAATATTATTTCTGTTGCTGGGTAGTGATTTGCTTTATGGGGTATGTGCGTGCATTCACGGTTGTTTTGTTGCTTTCTGCTTTTATATTGATTGTCATACAGGTGAGCTCCCATATCCATGGATTCCATATCCATAATTTCAATTATCCACAAATTGGGGGGGGGGGCTTTTCTTCCTTTTCTCTTACTTTGGGTCACTAAAAAATCTTGCTCGGGGTGGGGGGACAGGAGAGAACCCTATTCTTGACATAAAGGTAAAGGTTTCCCCACGACCAAATGGTCTAGTCGTGACCGACTGTAGGGGGCAGTGCTCATCTCCATTTCAAAGCCTGTAGAGCTGGTGCTTTTGTCCAAGGACAAGCTTCCGTGGTCATGTGGCCGGCATGACTATACGCCGTAGTGCACGGAACGCCATTACCTTCCCACCAAAGTGGTGCCTATTTATCTACTTGCATTTTAGGTGCTTTCGAACTGCTAGGTTGGCAGGAGCTGGGACAAGCAACGGGAGCTCACTCCGTCACGCAGTCTTGAACCCCCAACCTTGCGGTCGAAAGCCCAGCAACAGCGGATTAACTCGCTGCGCCACCACATCCCTAGGTTCCCTCTTATCCACCCAATGAGGGCCCTAGGAACCTATCCCCCATGGATACCAGGGCATGCCTGTATTTTTTTAACCCAGGGATGTCAAACCCATTTCATACAGCAGGCCAAATAGCCAAATATGTTTGACACCCCAGTCTTAATGTTTTATTAAGGTTATAAGCTACCCTGGTTCCTTTTCAGTATGGAGAATGGTGGGATACAAATCTTTTAAAATACATTAGTCAAACTTCTCAGAAGGCAGCAAGCCAAGGGAAGCAAGGACTCCAGGAAATTAGCAGACGAGAGAGTGGTCCATCCAAGGATACAGCCAGAAGAAAATCAGCAACTGAAGCCTTACTTTTACAACCAACAAAAACAGCAATTATTGTATGTTGCAGTCTTGAGGATGAAATTGCAGATAAGAAGTCTCTTCCAACTAAGCCCATTCTTCTCATTCCTGAGGGTACTTCTACTTACTTCCGAGAGCAGTGGTTCTCAAACGTTTTAGTCTAGTACCCACATTTTTGAATGGAACTTTTGTCAGGACCCACCAGAAGTTATGTCAGTTACCTGGAAATGATGTTATAGCCGGAAGTGATATCATCAGGCAGGAAGTGTCATAATTGTGACATAGTAAATGACACTTCTGGAATGCCAACTGGCATTCTTGGACTGCAGCAATTGCACAATCATGAAACATCCCAAAGCAATATTACGACAAAATATTATGTAAACGCACTGAACTATAAATTTTTAAAACCCTCACATGAAAATTTAAACTCACAAAAGGAATACAGCAAGAAAAAGGTCTGCAGCTTCCAAGATGGCTGCTCCCAGCTTTCCACAACCCACCTGACATCAGGTTGCAACACACCAAGTGGGTCTTGACCCAGTTTGAGGAACACTGTCTAGAGACCTTGTTTCTCTTGACCTGTTGCCCCACCAGATGCACGACTATAGCTCCTTTCTCAGCTTCCTCTTTCTCTGATTCACTTCAGTGGAGGAATGGTATATTTATTATATTATAGAAGGTCATCCGAAGCAGAGTAATCCAGTTCTCTTTGCGGGTATTCTGAAAGTGTATTATGTTTTCCAATCTGATTATTAGTTAGCCCAAACATTTATGTGATCTGAAATCAATCTATAACAGTAAAAAGCGTTATACACAGTGGTTCCAAACTGGTGGGTTGCGACCCACCATCCAGGGAAGCACTTCTCCCTGCCCCTTTAAGTAACAAAACCAGAAGTGCCCTTTTTTCATATGTTTGGAGGCCCTGCAGAGGGCTCCCCAATAACCCCCAGGATCATAGTACTGGAGGCTGGTAAATGCAAGCCCCCCCCCCTTATCCCCGGCAGCAGCGCCATCCTGGGGATAACATTGCTGCCATATTCCCTGCAAGCACTTACTGTGCCCCCAACTCCCATGTAGGAGTTTGGGAAGCACTGTTATTATAACGTATTTTAAAGTTTCAATAAGATCTGGGTAAGGAGGTAGCAGCAGATCAGAGGCAGGAGGGACTGGCATCCGATGTGAGCAATCTGCATTGAGTGGTATCCGTCCAGAGCCAGCTTACACATCCCCTTTGTCTTCTTTAACCTGTGCCACCAAAAGAGCTGGTGAGGGTCCAAGGAGACCCATAGATGATCAAGGGATTTACAGAGTGGTAAGGAAAAATATTAAGCTGCAGTCCTATACAAGTCTACCTGAGAGTAAGTTCCACTGAAATAAATGGGACTTATTTCTGAGCAGACATGCATAGGATTGTGCTATAAATAGTCTGCTAGGAAACATTTAGCTCATTATGTATTCAGATGAAATTTGAGAAATGATAATGACAAGACCGGAAGTTGTCGTTTCAGTAGAATTAGAAGAAACATTGATAGGTCCAAGTCAGATATTAATAAACTCTCTAGTGCTGCTACATCTCAGGAAAGTTTTAATAACTTTTTTCTGTAATTAAAAACAGCTCAGCAATATTAGAAGCCAACAGCAATTAAAGATAATCAAATTTGGCAAAATGTGTAGGAAGTTATAAAAAAAGATCTGTAGATATTCCAGTTAAATGCTTACTATAAACCAAAACACTATTTGTTTGCTGTACAAAAATTGGACAATGCTTATCATTAAAACATTCCACCTAAGTTCGTTTGCCTGATTTTCCGCTTTCATAATATGCAACTGCAAGGGGGAGGGGGAGTCTTCAAATAATAATAATAAAAAAGGCCTAAAAACCCTGACTACTCAGGGTGCCTTTGAGGATATTTAATTAAAATCTAATCCTGCATTCATTAAGGCTCACATAAATTAAGCTGTCATTCATAAGATTTATGGATTCTCATTTGCATATTGCATACAATTCATCAATTACTCAAGTATGAAAGGAGCACATTTCCCTTGGAGCTGCCTGCTACCCTGCCAACATTTGAAATGAGGGGAAAGAGCAAGACTGTCAGGCATTCGCACAAACTTTCTTCCAAATGTCTGCTTCTTGATTAATCTAATTTTCTAGCGATTTCTTATAAGACGCAACAACAGACCTTTTGCAATTTTCTATTATTTCTCCTGTCTTTCTCACAAAATCTTCTGTCTTTTAATACCAGTTGCTGTCTGGGTGATTATTATTTGTTTGCTAATGATATGGCATGATTGTTTTACATTAAAAAAGAAAGGCTATGAAGAGTGGGAAACCATTTTTCCACTTTTGGTTATTTATAGTCCACACTACTATTAATTTATTCTTATTTACAATAATGAAAAGAAATAAGGAAATTATCTCAAAAGATTAAAATGCTCACAAAAATGTAAAGTGCACAGGCGAATATCACTGATTGAAATGCTATATTTTAAAAACTATTTCTAAGTAAAACAAAGCATTTGTTCCATTCTTGTTTACAGTAATTCTGGACCAAAAATTCCATGCACTTTCCTACGTTTTAAGCAAAAAAATAGCATAGTTTGTTTTTACAGCACAAGAAGCATGCTGTGTTAATTCAACTGTTGTCCCCGGGGAGCTTATCTTAATTTCAGTGGCACTGAAAGGAAGTAACTGAGTCCTTGCTAGATTAGTCTCAGGACTTTCAGGCATGCATGTGATCAGGTGATGAATTTAATGCAGAAAATTTCTTCATATCTAGGAATTTCTAACTTAAAATTAATTTAACTACAGGCCTAAAATTGCTGATAAAATCCAAAATGTATTGAGTCATTGTAAATTATCAATTAATGGTCAAAAGGTTGCATTAACATTAACTATTCAAATATTAAAAATTAAAGTACTAAAGTCTGAGTTATCCTAAGAAGGTTATTCATAAGTACCATTTAAGTCAATTGGGACGCAATCCTAACCTGGAGTTAGGCCGGCACAGTTAGGCCAGCAAAATCTACCACAAGCACATCTGAACCAATCTAAGAGTCAGGGAGGATGGCGCATGTCTGCGTGCTGGCCTCTCTGACCAAGAGTAGTCCAAACATACTTTACCTGAGATACCTGCCACCTGAGATAAGGCTGTGCAGGGGGAAGGTGGGAAGCAGGGAAGGAGAAGAGGGATGGGTGGAGAGCGACAGGGTGGAGAGAGGAGGAGGGTGGAATGCACCTCAGGACAGGTTCAGTGGCAGCAGTATCTGCTGAATCCTAACCTCCTTCCTGGGCCTGATCTGCCTTCATCAGTCCATGCAGACTTGCGCCAGTTGAGTAAATCCAGCAGCTCAGCACGGGCTTATCCTGGGGCAAGGGAACAAATGTTCCCTTACCTTGAGGAGATCTCCCAGGATGCAGAAGATGCTGAGCTAACACCACTGCATTGCTGTATAGGGAATTAGGTAGGATTGGACTATAAACATCCTCCAAATCAGACACACACAAAATTACAATCAAAACTACCATTAAACATTCACAGATCTACATTAGTAGAGGTTTTCCGAATAGTATACAGTTTTCAGAACTGTACATACCAGATATTTACAGAAGTAATGGTCACTGTGTATAACTGTACACTAAAACAAAAGATTCTTACACCATATGTCCAGGAAATTAGAAATTTGTTCATTTCCCATTTCTATTGTCTTCTTAAAATTCCTGGTAAAATAGAAGAAAGTTTTCAATTTAAATATAATTGCTAACATAATCCTATATGAATTAATTTAACTAACCTAGAACAACAAACAGATGATTAACTTAATCAGAAAAATGAAGTCAGCACTATGCTTGGTTTAGAAAGTCTCTTCCAAATTGAAGCAAACACATTCAAACAACTCTTTTTGGTTTTTCCTTCCAAGCTTGAATAAACTTTCATTACACTTTAAATTAACTTGAATTGACCAAGACTTTGTGCAACCTTTAGCTGGAGATATTTGTGTTTTATTCCTTACTGTCTGCTTTTTTTAACTGTTTCTTTTTCCTTGTTTCTCAATGTGAGCCGTCAGTTCAACTCTGCTCAGGTAATATGGCACGAAAGGATTTTCCCTGTCTATAATAATATCACTTATTTCCTCAACCCAAAGCATTTGTTCAATTTTGCTATATTAAGCTTTGTAGAGTCTGGCTACCTCAATATATTTACTTTTAAATGAAAGGCAGCAAAAATATAGTTGCTGCTCTTCTCTGCTTAGAAACTAATAAAAAGCATTACCCAGTCTTAGAAGCATTACCTATGCCTTCCTAACTCAAAAGGAGCAAAGGGTTTATACTGTGCAACCTTAAACAAAGCACAAATAGAAATACTTCTTCATTTATGTACATGTCACTCATAGTAGCTAAGTTCCTTCCAGGGTTTGGTTTTGCAAATGAGAGCTGACCTCCTAAATGTGATATTATATGACTTGGAAGCTCTTTCCCCCTGACCTCAGTTGTGTAAGGACAACTATAATTATTCAGTGGTGATGGAAAAGTGCTCTCCATTCACACACTTCTTAATATTACTTCACATCTTAATATTACTCCAGTGTGACATGCCTCAACTTCAAGAAGTGGTGTTATGTAATTTGGGCCTTTGTTACGTCCAAGTTCTGTTGACATCAAAGTAGCTTGATGTCATAGCTTTTGTAAGCTAATAAACACAAGCTACAGATTTTGTTGTAATTAACTTGTCCGAGTGATTCCAGCAGATTTCAAACAGATTCCTGAAATGAACTTGTTGAACTTCACTCAAAGTAATTCTGTTAGAATTCTCAGGATGAGAATTCTCAGGATTATTACATGTTTTGCATATTTGCTTAATAAATAGGGATGAGGAGACAAGTTACTTTATTACATGTATATGTGAAGGGGCTGAACACCTCTTTATTCCAGTAGAATAAGTAATTGGAGGACTGGGAGGAAGCTGAAACCTGTTTAAGTCCAACCCTGACCTAGGATCCACTCCAATATTTTTCAACCAGTGGTACTAGTAACACCAGTGGTACCGGAGCTCAAGAAGGCAGGTGAGTATTAGAAGAGGGCACTGGCAAAGGAGAAACTCGATGTTGGGGAACCAAGAACCACTTTTGTTCTGAAACATTTTATAGAAGTTTAAAACCATGTGGAAACTTCAACCTAACACAGACTCTGCACTGTTCTGGAGATTCTCTTTTTTCCTCAGGCTGCCACTGCAGAAACTTCCTGATATAGAAATACAATATAACTATGCTGTTTCTTTAACTACGGCAAGCCAACAGCCCTTAAATGCACACACCACAGCATCACATTCTTTTCAGCTTTCCAACCCTTCCTGTAATGGTTTGCAGACAGCAATACACAAGAGACAAAGGCTGAGAGCACAGATAACAGGGGAGGGGGGAATGCAAACCGTGGATACTGGATCCATGGATAAGTGGGTATGCTTGTAAAGCATGAAAAATGGTGAGTTACAAGACTTCCCAAGTCAAATATTAAATTCATGTTATGTTCATGTTTCAAATTTGCATGTTCTCATAACTATTTAAGATTGTATGGCATTTCTTCATGTTGTGTGTACCATAAATGCAAGATGGCTTCTCTGCTTATAATATACATCAAATGTGCAGTAGCAAAGATGTCAGCATATCAGTCAAGCCTGTATGAAAAACTATTATGCTAAATGCTCTCCAAGCAGAGGCTGTCCATCTTCCCTTGAAAGACAGTACCTACAGAAAGTGAGAAATATCCAGAATGCAGAAATATTCCAAATGAGTTCATGAGATATTCCTCAAGCTACAAACGTGTTATACAAGCTACAAATATGAAAGTGATTTACACCCTTATATGATTTAAAAAGAAGCAGTAAACAGATCATTGTATCTGTGTTTTGAAGTGAGGCTTTGGAGGGCCAGATGGATATTAAACTCAAGATTCATGTATACCAACAACAACAAAAGATTTCATTTGAGAGACATATACACCTAAAAATGTTAATTTGCTAAAAGGAAAAATTAAACACTGAATCCAGTAGTTCTTTAATATGAATGCATATCATGATATATTGCTTCAGGTTTTTAGGAACAGTTTTATTGTATTTAGCATATGATTTTTGTTAGACCCCTGAGTTACAACAGTGAGGGGATACATATTTCAAATAAATAAAATATAAATAACTGTATGGTGTGCTCACAGTCCATTTAATTCTGTTCCACAATCCAACAATTGGTTCTTCAAGTCTACAAACGATTATTGGCTAAAAGAGCAAAATAAAACTTACATGTTCAGCAGCATACCTCTGAATACACAGTAGTAAAATAAAGATAAAGTAGTACAAGGGAGGAAGATAGCACATTTATCTGCACTTAACCAAAAGAAGTCCCTTTGTTCTTTAAACTAAATTATTCCAATTTCTAATCTCAGCAGAAATCTCTCTTCTCCAAGAAGTCACTTGAACAGCTTCATAAAGTGTGTAGTATTTTTAACTGCTGTATTCCATTGATTATTAATTGCACAGCTTTCTGTAAACTTGTGAATAATCCCCATCTCAATACAACAAAGGGTACAGTTTGATTATCTTATCTATTACAAACCAACAAAAATATAAATGGTTCAAAATATAATAGCACGTGTTGAAATCACAGATTCAGTACAGAATCGGTCCGTGTGTTACAGCATGTAAGGTACAGAGCAAGTCACATCATTTTTAAAGCAGAATAAAAACAAAAGTTTTGACTAACTGCAGTTTATGAACCTGGACCTATATGTCTGGATGGGACCAGAGCTCCAGTTGCATCTGAAGAGGCCCAAGGCTGCCACACAGAGAAACAAAATGCCTTCTAAAAACATCACTTCTGGTTTCCCCCCAAAACTGGAAGTATTATTATTATTATTATTGCATTTAAAAGCCATTCTGAGGTCAGGGGAGGGTGTGTGTGGCCTCCCCATGCCTCAGAACATTCTCCAGATGTGAATAGAGCATAGCTCCTGTCATGTTCAGAGGGTCTGGGTGCCTGACCCATAGATTTCATTATCCGTGGGTTATGGTAACAACAGGGGCTCTGGGAATGGAACCTCTGCAGATGCCGAGGCACAACTGTACTTCGTGGTACAAAACTCGGGTCTGTTTTGCATGCAGATGGTACCAGATTTAATCCCTGGCATCTCCCATTAAAACATCTGCCTGAGATGACTGTCAGTCAGAGCAGACAGCATTGAGACTAAATTGACCAATAGTATCTCATTATAAAACAGGTTTTTAATATGATTTGTGGGATAACCACCACCAAGTAGCTGGTATCCACGAAGAAAATTAGACCTTACTATTATTTAGGTATCTTCTGGATTTAAAAATCTGAACTGAAAAAGTTTCAGAAATAGTACAGAGGACCCTCACTTTAAAACAGATTCTCTGCAGTAAAACAAGGTTCAATACACAGTAAGTTATTCACTCTACAATTGGCTCATGATTGCCACCAACAGAACCTTGTGGGTAACAGGTAAGTTAATGGTTCCCAAAGTCCTCATGGGGAGCTGGGAAACACCTAAGTGATTGTGGGGGCAAGGGAACAATTGTGCTTGTGCAACAACAGCAACACAGGCCCCAGGATCACATTGCTGCCAGGGAAGGGAGGGGGTTCTACCTTACCTGAAGCAAGCACCAGCCTCCCTCGGAAATGACAATCCTGGAAATGACTAAAAAATTACATCCGGAAACCACTCCTGGTTTCTGATCATAAAACCCCAAAGTGGCTTTGGGAGGCATCCCTCCATCTTTCCACAACAGCAGCACAATCCAGGCGATTGCCTTGCTGTTGTTCCCCTGCCCCCACTCCTTAAGGGGTTAGAGCCCAGTGCTTCCCAAACTGGTGGGTCACGGCACGCCAACCTAGGAAGCACTGAGATAAGTCAATCAAGCATTGTGAATGTAAACATTTGATACTTACTTTATCCTCAAGCATTTGATCAGCCAATAACACTATTAACATTGTGGCTGTGCCTAAACAAGGATGGATATAAATGATAAGAATGCTGCTGCATTCTGCACTACCTCACTTTCTTGATAGTGTCTCAGCCATTAGCAGCATTTTTAACATCATGGCTATGTATATTGAGGGAAAGATACATCTTTGTAATTTGTGTTCCTGTGGCAAAAATTCAACTTCCAAGGGAACAAATTATGAAAAAAACATGTGTTATTAATATCAACATGTATTATATATGTTGAGTTCAACAATAATATCGAAAAACATTTTCACATACACACCACTTTGTAAACTATGTAAAAAAATACAGGGTTCTTTATACAAAAAGATACATCAACTGAATTAGTTCCCATATTCAGGGCCTAATCCAGAGGTCACTGGCTGTACATTTGTACCACCGGCTAAAAGTGTCATGAACAGTGCAAGCAATCTTCACTCAGAAAGTTCTCAAGCTTCCTAATTATTTAGCGGGCATAAACTGAGAGTCCACTGGATTAAAATGTAAGTTTAATGTTTGTTAATGTTAGCAATTGTATCCATTCTTACCTGGGAGTAAGCTCAAGTGACCATAAAGGGACTTCTAAGTATTGGGCTCTAAATATGTTTAAGAATGTAAATGCTAATGAGTTGGCATTGAAAGAAATTTTGTATCAGCAAGGATTACAGAGGAATTGTGCTGGAAAATCAGTAATCATACAAGGCGGTACTGAGAACGTTAGTTTTAGGGAGCGTGGCTTGCAATCACATGATTTTGGCATGTGTGGCTGTGTTGTGGGCTGTGAAAGTATTGCAATGTGTTAGTGTTTTTACCACATTTACTTTGTGATTTTTGAAATACAAACTAACAGTTTAAAAATTACACATATGAATAAAGTTCTTGTTGCTTCCCTCTGTGTTTTTAAAAAAATATTCCGGCTGCCAGTGGCAGTCTGCAAAGCACTTGTTACACTTTGCTTAAAGAAGGTGCCCTGGTAAGTGGGGCTTTTAACAGTTTAATAGGAACAGGGGGAAGGCATCTGCGGTATCCATATTCACGGGGGGGGGGCGTGGAACAGATCCCCCGTGAATGTGGGGGCACACCTGTATACAGATATAAAGGCATACGCAGCAGGCCAGAGTTCCACGTTCCTTCTCATTAGTCTCACCATGACCTTTCAACTGCCTTCTAACAAGACTCACTATAATTTGGAGGTTGGGAGTGGGAATGATCATCTGCACAGTTGTGCTGACCTTTTAAGGATACAGTACATCAACAGGGAATTTTCTCATCCACCCTCTTCTTCAGCTCTGAGTTGAAGAGATTGGAGTAGGTTGGCCATTTGATATGACAAAGCAAGGTGGCAAGGCCTGCCTAGCTCCAAAACAAGTGCCACTCTAGCCCTCCAGATTCAGGGGGAGAGTGGGACTAACTGTACTGTGTTGGATGACCCAAGTGCCATCCAATGGAGAGGCCATGAGATGTTTCCTCTAATAGGAGAGTCAAACCAAGGTTGCCCAAACAAACTGGATGGCTGAGTCACCCCACATGCCTTTTCCACCCAGCACCCAAAAATGTGCTAGCATTTCTTTCCAGCATTGCCAACTGCAGTGCAGTACCACAGAGTATAAACTGTAATCAGAGCAATCTCGGGAATTGCTTATGAGTTTTGACTGTTGCTTAATTTGTTGGATTAGATTCGCCAAAAACTTTCAGTGTCAATGAAGAATCTCCCTCCTGGGGGTGTAAAAAGCTATGGAAGAGGTGGCAATCCAGATCAGGATTACAGTGGAGGGAAAGGCATCTTTCTGTCATCACCTTAGTCCTTATCTGAATTGGACTCCTCTCAGCTGTTTTTTTTTTTTTTTAAGACGTGGGGGGGGGAAGCATGCAAGGAACAATACAGCAAATACAGCAAAACTGAACTCCAAGTAAATATTTATTTAAATGTATACCCCCCTCTTTCCTGCACTCAAGGAGGCTTACAAGATAAAAAAATACCAGTACAGATCATAATTTTAGAACAATACTAGCATTAAAACATAAAAGCAATTATATAATAAAACTGAGAAAGACCCCACTGGCTCAAGTAACACTGACTGCTTTCATTAAAACACCAGCCCTAGATATGTGTAGGAGACCTGGTAACTTTAACTACCAAGCGCAGTTGAAATTGTAGACTCCCCTACAGCAGAAACATTACAGCTCAATACAGAGCATTTTAGAAAGCATGTACTGGACTAGGTCTCCACGATTTATTAACAACTAGGCCTAAATATGTCATGTATTGTGGTTGTGAGGCACTTAATAGTCTGCAATCTCAGGCATTCATTCATAGGTCATTGATTGAATTTCTAATTAGCAGCTTATACATAGGTGGTGGGCTGGACTCAGCTTGGTGAGAGACACCGATTACGCAGCTCTGCGCTGGATGGCACCCTACTTATTCCACGGTCATTCTTAGAACCCCTATTGACCAGGAACCAATGCTAGGAAACAAGGATTTCACATTTTGAAGGGGAAGTATCTCAAATAATGAAATCACTCTGTTTCATAGGCAAGCAGTTTACTGAAAAGAAAGTAACTCAAAACAGTAATTACAGTAATTTATTTTGAACACAATGTAAATCCATATCTGCATAGAATAGATCTGTCCTGGCCTTTAAAATTAGACCACAAAAATCGTAATAGACACAGACTTTGCAGATCACAGCTCCAACAGAAAGGAGTCAGATGAAATCATCTTAACACTGATGAGAACATGAACTGCTGAGAGTTCACTAACTTTCAGTCAGTAAAGCTCCCTACAGTCAGTTGCCATTACTGGAGCTGCCAAAATAAGCAAATAATGGTGACGCTGAATATGTAATACGAGTGCTTGGACTTCTTTAATGAAAAACCAACTCAAATGTTTAAGCACTTTTTCCTTCATTTACATTATGAATAAATACTCTGATCCAATTACAGTATATATTAAATTCCCTTTGACCAGCCAGAACAGTCCAGCTTTCAGGGTGCATAAACTGCTTATTTATTTAAAAGAAAGGCAGAGATAACACAAGTATTTTATGAATTTGAACTAGGAAATAAACTCTGGTGCATTTGAGCAAAACACTGCAATTCACAGAACTTCTGTGAACTTCTTCACATTAATGAAATTGGAAAATATTTTTCTATTTATAACACAGGAGAGAGGAAGAGAGATTGTTAACTTTAGGGAGTTTTGCGAACAGCCACAGCAGACATACTTGTATAGGTCATTAGAACAGTTCTCCTTCCAAAAGAGCAGCTGGGAACAGCATTGCAGGGGTTGCCTCCTCCTGCTCTTCCTCCAGCCTAGCCACCATGATCTTTGGCAGCAGTACTGAAAGACACGGAGAAATTAGACCACCCCAACCTTCTTTTTCTGCTTGCTCTTCCTGAAGAAACTGACAAAAAAAGAGCATTCAGAACAGCAGTTGAAGGTGGAGGCTAAGTGTTAAGGGCAGCACAGCCCTTACCGGTTCACTACAACCCCAACTTGCCCCACAAAGAGGCCACTTCTCCTGCTCTCATAGGTGGGCCAGCTCTAATCTGATGTATCAAAAGACAGAAAAACCGGCACAGGCTAGAAACTGGAAATAACAATTTCAAATAAAAAATATGCACCACATATTCTTTGTGCTATGAAGCACTTAGTTTCATAGCACAAAGAATATGTGGTGCATATTTTTATAACCAGAAACTAGTTATTTCCAGTTTCTAGCCTGTGCCGGTTTAAATTAAAAAATAAAAAAAACTTAGAGATCCTGACTTTCCCCATTTAACCTTAAACATCCAAAACATGTAAAAAAAATTGCAATGCCAACTCCAACACATGCAGAGGAGTTGTATGTATGCTGTACTGGGGACTAAAATAAGAACTGTGTTGGTGGTCAAATATCACTCCTGCAAAGCGTTTTGGAATAGCAGGGCAGATTCTGAGCTAGCTAGTGCTTTGGTCCACTTCTCCTGCTACCATTCATGATGTCGGACAAAATGTCTCCCAACACCAAACCAGCTAGAAGTACAGTTAACGTAACTGCAGCCTGGCCCAGTTGTGTGCCAGCTTCCTTTTCATTCCCCATTACTGCTACTGTCACAAATTGATAATATAAGGTCCAGGACTTCTTGGTACATTTCAGAGGACCTCCACTCTGCAAAAATAAACAAAAACCAACTTGGGACATTTTTAGACTGAAAACTAGAAAATACTTTTAATTGCATAAAATTTTCTGATCCATTTTGATCCCTAGAATCTGTTAGGCCATGGGATCCACAAGGATCTTCTAGTTATACGTTAGCAACCTTGAATGCCTAGAGGAGAAAGGCAAAATACAGATATTTTAAACAAATGAAATTGTGCTTCCTGAATATGATTTTAAGTGTAAGGAATCCTCCTATTACAAAGGATTTTACAAGAAAATACAGCTTTATAAGCAAGTTGCACAAGGGAGAAAGACAGGCAGCTCCTCCAAACGCGTGACCACTGTACACTAAAAAAGTGGTCTTTGTTTGAACTAGTGCTTACCCTTCTGCTGCAAAGCACATCAGACAACCACAGAAACTACAGAACACCACCCTGAGCAGTTACATCTGCAGCCGACTGCCCCAGCAGGCTTGGCACCCAGAGTTCCAGGCAGACACAACCTCACAGAGGATCGCTCTGTAGTGTCTGGGTGGTCATCTTGTGAGCAACACTTATCACAGAGTCAGCGTGGTGCCAGATCCAGCCCGGGATTTGGTGAACACTGCTCTAGGTCAATCCCGCATTCTCACTCAGGTGGTCCAGGTGACACTTGAGTTTTTTCATCTCTATAATTGTTTCAAAATTTCTGTATGTAATGCTCTTCGTCTATAAATATGACCCTGTAGTTCAGAGACTTATAGTTCAGACAAAATATGAATACAAGACTATAAAGGAACACAATCTATATGTTTAAAGACCAATTCTTTAGAACCAAGTGGCAAAGACCAGCCAAATAAGGCAAAATGGATATGTGAAGAGTGCAAAACAATTTCATAAAACTGTGAAGCAGTAGTATAACACGATCTATACCTTACAAGCTTGTTATGCATCTTCTACAAAGTCTTTATTGCTAATGGATACTGGAACTGGAACTACAGCCCCAATTTCGCATCAGTACATATTTTATTTGGAGAATACTCTGCAAAGTCTGAGTTCTCAGCATGCTCAATGAACCTACTTCATGCATTACTTACCTATTTAATTTTGGAAATCCAAATTATTACCATAAAGGAAAAAACAAGATACGGTGGCATTACCCTATTAGCATTCCATTGAATTAATTGGAATTAATTCTCTTCAAGAGAAAGCACCTCTCTCTCTCTCTCTCTCTCTCTCTCTCTCTCTCTCTCTCGTGTGTGTGTGTGTGTGTGTGTGTGTGTGTGTGTGTGTGTGTGTGTGTGTGTGTG
>JAJKFI010000191.1:542995-601410 GCA_029204185.1 Lerista edwardsae | reverse complement strand
GAGAGAGAGAGAGAGAGAGAGAGAGAGAGAGAGAGAGAGAGAGTGTATGGGCTGCAGAGGAAGAATTGGAATTCTAGCATTGATCTTTTTTGGGGGGGGAAAAAGAAACCACTATTGAATAAGGACACATGAAATACTGCAAGGTTTTATATATTTTTTCCTATACATAATTAACCAAGGTAACTAGTCAATGACGGCTAGGATATGCCACTGAACTGAAGTGCTATTGTAAATGGCAATCAGATATTTACATAAAATCTAAGAACTTTCGTATGAGATGGTTAAGGTGGGGGAGATTACAAACAACTTCCTTTTGCCTGTTCAAAGTCAAAAATAATGGTGTCTAGTCTCCCAAGGATTCACTGCAAGAACTGTTTGCATATTCAGTTATTGTTTCTGCTGCCTCAGTCATCTGCTGAAGTTCACTCTAATGTGGCCCTGATCAATTCTGCCAGCTGTGCTTAAGTGCTGTTTACTATAATAACATCACACAGCATTCTTATTTGCCAACAGCAGCTATGACAGCATCTAACGCATGGAGAAGCTAAGGTTGGTGAGTAGCTTTTGTTTTGTTTTGTTTTTATCATGCATACAGATCAAATTGCAATTGTTTATGGAAGCTAAGGATGTTCTCTTTCTGTCCTTTCGAGTGAATACCAACAGCACAATAACAGCTTTGCCAAAAGCATTACTCTTCTGCCCTTTCTAATAAGCGAAGATCTTGTTGATTTAAATACTCTATAGGACATGGAAATGATTTCATTACTGCACCCTGCAATGTTTTCTCAGGATGAGATAGAAAACTTAGCAGGTGGGTAGATTAGATAAAGAAAGGTGAGACTGTACTATGCAAAAAAGTATAAGGAGGAAACATTTATTTTAAAGCGCATTCTCATCTACCAGTGACTCCCTTTTGAAATGCGGTTAAACCAGGAAAGTTAATATGCACGCACGCATGCACAAGTCTTAATATGCAGAGATTCCAGGTGAAAATGTGAAAGTAGACACAGAAACCTAATGAAAACCTGCTTCAGATGTTAAGACAGGCAATAGTCAACATGATTATATCCAAAGAATGACATCAGCTGAGATGTAGCATGACACCACACTGGCACATCATCAAAAGAATCAACAAAGCTTTGAAGCCAGAGATCATCTTACTAAAATTTTCAAGTCCTAAAATAAATTCAAATAATTTCCTTATTTCGCTTAACTCAGTAACCAAAATAAAGTACAGACAAGATTTGCTTTACATCACACACACACACACACACACACACACACACACACAATAAGCCATTATTTATTTAAGAACCTCAGGCCATTCCAGGGGAAGCGTCCATTGTAAACAGACTGTTCGTCTTTCCTGCTTTTACCCAACCTTTCTGACAATTAGTGGCCTTGGTAGGAGTTCCCTGGGTCTGAAAATGCAGCTATTGAATGCCTGGTCAGTGAACAAAAAACTGTCTCATCCTGTCTCATTCAGGATGTAATCCTGGGTGAGGATGCTGATCTGGCATGTATTATGGATGCCTGATTGGATGAGGTGGGAGGAGTGAGTCTTTCTCAACTTTGTCCACCAGGGTTCCAGGTAATGCATGCAGTCATTCCGGCCATGACTACAGGATGAGAAGAGGGGGTTGCAGTGATCTATCATCAGGAATGAATCACCATTACCAGGAGCCCTGTCTGGCAATTCACTGGCTTTGAGTGTCAATATGTCATGAAGAGTGGGACAGGATTGAATTAGGAGCAATACATGCCATCTTGCAGACTCCGAGCAGCTCATTGGTTTACTGAGCTGCAAATGATGGTGGGGTAGACATCCTGAGCGATGATAGCAGAAGAGTCATGATGGGTCCAACCAGACACAGGTAAGAGTTCATTTTAGGGCCTATTCTGTGGCAGTTTGGCAGCAAAGCATGACCTTCTTCTCTGCCACCATCATGACTGCAGAAAGCCACTCAGTGGAACTTTTCTGTGTTGGGCGAGGTCTACGCTATCAGGTCCCTCTGGTAGATTGGTAGGAATACACAGGGCCCTGTTGTGACATGTTTGCAATGCATTTTGTGGGTAAAATCACTCACATTCACCACAGCTTGGACTCCTTCTTGACAATTGCTGGTGATGTCCCCTTGGTATCTGTCAGCCCATGTTTGAGGGATTATTTCCAGTTTGTGGAACCTGACTATGTGGACAGAATCCTTTGGAGTTCTGCCTGCTGGATCCATCAGCATGACTGATTATATCTGCCTAGGAGGCAGATATACCTGGGAGGCTGATTATATCTGCCTGATACGCCTGGGAGGAGCTGACCAAGCAAAAAGAGAAGGTGTAAATCCATCTTTGAAAGACACATGCTGCCAATGGCATTGAAGTGAGCAGTGATTTGCCCACTCCTCAAAAAGCCCTATCTGTATTCCACCATGTTGTATAATTACCGGCTAGTCTCAAACTTCCATTTTTGGGCAAGGTGGTCAAAGTGGGTGGTGGCAGCTCTGGGGGCAGGCTGGTCTTTGGGACAGAGGCAGCCTTGGTGGATGACCTACACTAAGGGCTGGATGGCATAGTACATCCCTGCTCGTCCTTTTAGACCTCTCAGAGGCTCTCAATGCCATTGACCATGGTGTCCTTCTTGGATGGTTGGCTGAGCTGGTGGTTGGGGGCACTTTTTTTTGCAATGATTCTTGGCCAATGCATCCCAGAAGGTGGTGTTGGGGTACTACGTTGTTCAATACTGTTTCCATGTGAAACTGCTGTGAGAGGTCATACAGAGATTTGGAGTGGATTGCCATCAGTATGCTGATGATACTTGATCTTGCCTTTCCATCAGATATTGAAGTGGCTGTCATGGTCCTGGAGAAGTGCCTGGAGGCAGCTGAGATCTGGATGAGGGCTAAGAAAATGAAACTAAATCCAGACAAGACAAGACAAGATGAGACAAGACAGAGATCCTCTTGGTTCAAAAATCAATACTGGACTATTGCCCTGCCATGAATAAAGTTGCACTCCCCCTGAAAAGAGAAGGTTCACAGCTTAGGGATTCTCCTAGATTCACATCTGCTCTTGGATGCCCCAGTGATACCTATAGCCAGGAGAGCCCTTGCCAGCTTCAGCTGGTGTGTTAGTTGCAGCTGTACCTGTCTCAGTCGGATATTGCTACAGTGACATTACATTATGATTAGACTATTCTAACACACTATGTGAGGCTACCCTTAAAGATTGTCCAAATATTGCAGCTAGTGCAGAATGTGGCTGCTCATGCGATTGTTGGAGATCAGCAATTTGACTCTGTCGGAACACTGCTTCAGCAGCTGCACTGGCTGCCACTTGGTTCCGGCCCAATTCAAGGTGCTTAAGCCCTTTACAGCATGAGACCAGCATGTTTGAGAGAGTGTCTCCTTCCATATAATCCTATCCACTCTTCTCAAAATCTTCTGAGATATTTGGTCTAAATTTTGCAAAAATATCCAGAGAAGCCTAGCATTTTTTGATGTTAATTTGCATTTAAAAAAGTAAGATAGGCAAGCATTTTCACTCTTCATATTCACAATTTCTATTTTGTAAGGTTATTGTGTTTGATCTAAAGCAACAAAAGCAAAAGTGTGGTGGAGTAGCCACCTCCTCCATCTCAATATTAATAAAACTCATTGGAATAGGTTATATTTACACACAATTTCCTCTTTCAAAAGATACACTATAGAAAACATCATACCTTTCTAAAATCAGGTTTGCCAGGCAGGCTGCAACAAAAATAATTCATTCAAACCATTTAATCTACTGAGGACAGATTGACAGTATCTCTCTACATTTCTGAAAGCTCTTTCAACATTAACTGATACTTTGGTGTGAGAAAAAACTAAAAGCTTTCTACATGGAAAAGTTCATCGTTTACCTTCTCCCAGCTATCAGATGAAAGCATAAGGGCAATGAAGCCACAGCTCTCAGATTTATTACTCCCAGAGGAGAGAATCCAAATGCATCATCATCAGTAAAGGCAGCAGGTGTGAGCACTGACAAAAGAACAATGTTATACAAAAAATGCAATACTGAGGCCAGTTAAACTAAGTCTATTAAAGGCAATGCTTGCTGAATGGAAAGGTTTTGTTGTCACACAAAAGCCAGAATCTGTACTAACTAGAAAAATACACAAGCCGGAATACAATATATAATGTTTTAGCAAACTTTCTTATGAATAGATTGCAAGACAAAATGACAGAACTCTCTCAATTGCACTTTTCAATAACTCCAAGGCACTAGGGATGTGACAGTATGATGAATACCACAACAGACAGCTCCAATATGGTACCATTTTACCAGATCAATATCTCACTGCAATATACGAAAAAAGGAGCTGATATTAGTCTACACAGTGTATTACAGATGAGGTACATTTCTTCTTACTGCACTCATGCTGAACCAAAGCAATAATTCATAGATGCCTTTAAAAGGTTCGTACACTAGCACATGCAAAAGAAAAAGAAGAGAGCTAATCTTTGCTTCAACATCTGTTTGAACATGTAGTAGCTTAAAGCAGTACGACTAGAAACTGCTGTGTAGGTCTTTTTTATATCTATATTACTGCACCAATGTATGCTATTTCACAATGATTAACCCCATTCTAGTAAGACATATACATCTGAAAATTTGATCATCTCCAAACGTTTTAGAATGTCATTGAAGCAATATCCCCTTTTTCCTCAAGTAGCAGTTTGGTTTTAATCAATACTTCATTCTACTGAAGTTAAGTATTCATTTTCAAACATGTTAGGCACATTTACAATTTCAATTAAAAGTAGGAGGGCAGGAATTGTGGACTGATGGTTGTACTGCTTGGTACTACCTGAAACTAAGCAGGAGAATCCATGGTGTTTTGGTTGGCAGACAGAATTTCATGCTGTGACAAGCTGCTGTACCCGCTGTGGCAGGAAGGAGTCACTGATAAGTCACCCCAAGTGAGAATTGGGGGGGGGGAGTGCAAGAAGACCAGCCAGGAAAGAACACAGCACAAACTGAAGAACCTAACATAAGAAGAGCCATGCTGGATCAGGCCAAAGGCCCATCTAGTCCTGTATCTCACAGCGGCCCACCAGGTGCCGCAGGGAGGCATGAGACAACAAGATCCTTGGATCCTGTTGCCACTCCCTTGTACCCGATACTCTGAAGTGGCCTACTACTAGTGTAAGGGGGTTGCACAATCCATCATTGCCTATAGCCCACGATGTCTATTCTTCCAGAAATCTGTCCAATCCCCTCTTAAAGGCATCTAGACCAGATGCTATCACCACCTCCTGTGGCAAAGAGTTCCACAGATTAACTACCCGCTGGGTAAAAAAGTACTTCCTTTTATCTGTTTTAACTCTCCCAACCCTCAGTTTTAGCAGATGCCCCCTGGTTCTGGTGTTTTGAGAGAGGGAAAAGAACATCCCTCTATCGACTCTATCCCTTCCGTGCATTATTTTGTATGTCTCAATCATGTCCCCACTCAGGCGTCTTTTTTCTAGGCTGAAGAGCCCCAAACGCTGCAGTCTTTCTTCATAAAGGAGGTGCCCCAGCCCCGTAATCATTTTCGTCACTCTCTTCTGCACCTTTTCCAGCTCCACTATGTCCTTTTTGAGGTGCGGCGACCAGAACTGGACACAATATTCCAGGTGTGGCCTTATCATCCATTTGTACAATGGCATGATAATATTGGCTGTTTTATTCTCAACCCCTTTTTTAATTGCCCCAAGCATGGAATTGGCCTTCGTAATTGCTGCCGCACACTGGGTCAATACCTTCATTGAACTGTCCACCAGCACCCCAAGATCTCTCTCTTGAGCTGTTACAGACAGCTCAGAACCCATAAGCCTATAGGTGAAGTTTTGTTTTTTTGCCCCAATGTGCAAATGTTTACACTTGTCTACGTTGAAGCGCATCTGCCATTTTGCTGCCCATTCCCCCAACTTGGAGAGATCCTTCTGGAGCTCTTCACAATCCCCTCTGGTCTTCACCACCCGGAAAAGTTTTGTGTCATGTGGAAACTTGAGGACTTGTCAAGGCTTGACTTTCAATTACCTGCTGAAGCTCAATGGCACATAGCTAGAGAAGAGAAACACACTGAAGGCTATATATAGGACTGAAGATTCAGTGAATCACACAATACTGAATCTGAATATTTGTAAAAAAAAAAAAAAAAATCACTGAAAATGGTGGGTTAGACTAGCCTGCCTATGAAAGCGGCCTTGGGCATTTGCTTCAGCATGGGAAAGGCGGACTTTAAATTCTTCAAATACATAATCATGTGCACACACAAAAGTTTTAAAGCAGAGTGCCTAACATGCCATGCATACTAAGATTTATCATATCTCAGCAGGGTGGCTCCACAAATGGAGCACTTGCCAGGGACTCACACCTGAGGAAGTAAGGATCTGCTACTGCTCCTTTCTGCCACCACGTAAGCCATGGCCCATTGGAAATTTTACCAGGCAATGGGAGGGGAATAGTGATAACCAGAGACCATCTTTCTCCCCTCACTGCCATTTTAAGGCTTCCAAATGCCTTGCCCCTTGACCTTGTGTCCCTTGACCTGGGACCAGGGCATCCCAGAGGCTCCTGATAAGCCTCCCCACAGAGAGCCCAGTGAGGACAGTTAACCAGGAGCCATGCAGCAGACAGGTGAGAGTTACCTTTCCCTACCTTCACTACAACTAGAGTGATCCGTATGAAGAGACTCATGTCCATCTCTTGCCTAGCTCTCAGGAACGTTGGGGAGAAGGACAGCTTGCAAGGACATATACTTTCTGGAGAATCACTGGGTGTGCCCACAAAGAATTGACAAGCCCCCTTAGTCAGTGTTATTCGAACTGTAGGCCGTGACCCCCTTGGTTGGTCACGACCTGTTGTCAGGTGGGCTGCAGAAAGCTGGGAGCAGCCATCTTGGAAGCTGCAGATCTTTCTCTTTTTATGTTCCTTTTGTGAGTGTTAACAGTTTGGATTTTCAAGTGAGGGTTTTTAAAAATTGTTTTTAGTTCAGTGCTTTTACATTATCTTTTGTCCTCATCTTGCTTTCTGCCAGGGATGTTTCATGGTTATACAATTGCTGCAGTCCAAGAATGCCAATTTACATTTCAGGAGTGTCATTTTATTATATTACAATGACAGCACTTCCTGCTTGATGTCACTTCCTGCCACAAGATCCCTTCCAGGTTAATGACATCACTTTCAGTGGGTCCCAACACGAGTGCCATTTTAAAAAGTAGGTCCCGATCTAAAACATTTGAATACCACTGCCCTAAGTAATCTTAACTGTTGATAGGAGATACCCTAAGCAGCGGTTCCCAACCTTTGGTTGGGCACGACCCCCTCAAGGAGGGTCGCAACACAATCAAGAATATCTAGATACTCTTAGTATGGCACGTCTGGGTTCTCGCTGCCACCGCAACATGGGTAAGCTAAAAAAAACTTTTTAACGTACATCTATTTGGAGGCGGTGATAGCAAGGACTCAGATGTGCCATACTAAAAGAACCTATGGGTCCCCTGTCAGGTTGCTACCCTGAAGAGGTAGATACAAATACACAGATACAAATGCCTGCTCAAAAACCCCAAGTTGGGAAACACTGCCCTTTATCAGTGAGGTAAACAAGGGCATATCTTGTACTAACAAATCAGACCTGTGAGCAAGCCAACCAGGGGAGGGGGTGAAGCCAGGACCCGGCATTTAGAGCAGAACCTAACCCGCTTCCCTGGCCCAGTTGGTCCTACACGGGCTGCTCCAGGTTGCACCAGCAATTTTGCTGGTGCAACACCAAGTAGCCCTATTGGGGCTGCTGGGTCTTACCCAGGAGTAAGGGGGAAATCCCTTTACCCTGAGGCAGTGTCCAGCTGCCGCCTAACATGCTCTAGATACAGCATAGGCCTACCACCCTTCCTATTCTGGCAGAAGATTGGTCTGTTAAGGAAACACTCATTAGGTTTTTGGCCATTTTTACTGTAATAGGAAAAAATAATAAATATTAAGATGGCCTTTCCTCAAAACAAAGATTGCTAATTATTAAAATGTAATTCACCTCTCCTTCAGTAAACCCAAGAGGCCTTATAATAGGGGAATATACTACACTGCATTTATTACCATTTATTTATTATTATGTACCATTTGGCAACACAAACCAGTAAGCTCCCACTCCCACTTGGTCGCTGCTTCTCTTTTGTCTCTCTCTCTCCTGTAGTCCTGTTTAAATTCTCACCTTGCTCTGCCCTTGTCATCAAGTCATTCAAGCACAAAGCAGGGAGTACGGGAGTGTTTACTCATTTCCCAAGTCCATTATCTTACACATTAATCACTGGTCTGGAACTTTTGGACAATGCTGAATCTGTTACCTCTTTCCCTTCTAACTGTTTTACCCTTGGGTCTGATAGCTTAGTGGTTCTACAGCTAGTCAGAATTATCTTTTCTGTGTAGCTTCTTTTTTCCCTTTCTCTAATAAACTAAATGAAGACAGAGGGTGTACTTTTTAATTCCCCCTGAAACTTAATATGCAATGTAACAACATCAAATATGAATGAAAAAGTAGCACTTCATTTCAATGCTACAAAAAGTAGCATGAAAAAGTAGCAGCACCAGTCTAATGTTGTGGCATTAAGGGCATTTAAAAAAATAATAATGGTCATATTAACTGCCAAATGTTCCTCAGAACATTTTGTTTTGCCCCAGTTTGACAATAAATGCCTATGAAGTAAAGCGGGAAAATAATAGATAAGTTTCCTAACAGCAGAGCAGCTAAAGTGAGTGGGCAAAATAATGATTTCAGAATATAAAGAGATTATTTTTTCTCAAATCTATAGTGTTCGAAAGTAATTCTGAAGGACTGTACAGGACATCTAAAGTTTTTCGTGATCATGACTGAAAACAAAGAGAGAGAGATAAAGATGGAGGCTCTTGAACTATACTTGTTAAAAGATTTGTTTGTGAAACATGCGTTTTATTGCCTTATGTGCATGTTATAATGAGGCATGGACAACTGCAACATTACACTTAATGATTGAATTTCTTGTTTCAACCAGTTTCCTTGTCCTCTTGCAATTAACGTTTTCCCAGATCACCCAAGGCTACTTTGTCAGAAAAGGGGGGGGGGAATCTGAAATTCACATAAATGAGCAATGTCAATAGTTTAGAAAGAGTTTACTTAGAGAACAAAAGGGCCCTTATGAGCCACTAGTGAGAAGAAATGGAGAAAAAATGAATCCTCACAATGTAGGCCTTCTCTAACAGGGACTTGTTATCAAGCATTTTGTGAGAGTCCCTCAAATCTGCATTAAAATACATTTCATTCCATTCACTCATTTGCATTAATTTCTCCCATTATATCTGAAAATGGTTGAATGTCTACCCAACACAATGCAGCAGCCTATCACAAGCAACCATGGCTGCACCAGGTGCCAATTTACTCCTCTTGGTTCTTTTCATTCTGTTTGCTGATTCTGACAACTGGAGTTTTCTCCCCTCAGTGGAAGAGACTTTTCAATTGGATTTGCTTGTGGTGACAAAATTGTTGCTGTGCAGAGAGGAGGGGGGGGAGCTCTTTGACTGAATGTCTATCATGCTGCCATGGGAAAGGGGAAAGCGAATGATTCTCAGTAGCTTCTGATTTCCAGTATTTGTTCAGCATTAGGCCCCACTTATCTCCAGAAGAAAAAGCAACATATAGAGAGAAAGTGACAGGCAGAAACACACTTGCTCCCTCATTCATTTTAGCCAAGTTCTGTATTCAAACAAGGAGAGGGGGGGAGCATCCATTACCCTGAAAGCTCCAGATCAACCTCACTCAATTATCTCAGCTAATCCTTATAGCTCTATAAAGTAAATATTTCATTACAATTTCAAATAAACAGTCACCCAATCTAATGAAGCAAGATCTCAAAAGTGGCAATGTCATAGAACTTGTTGCCATCATTTAAAGAAAAGGACACAGAATTATCTGCAATAGCAATATAAAAATGGGTCCAAGCAGATGTGGAGGTAATAAGTCACATTAGCCCTTGCCTCCTTTCTCTCTCCCACAACCATAACGGGTAAGATGGTGGATGAGAGCTAGAACTTGCTTTGCACCTTTCTCTTCCCTTGTGAAAAGTAATCTTGTCTTTGCTCAAAAGCAACAGAAGAAAAATGAACATGTATTCAGAAACTAACAGAAGCACGCTACTGTAGAGGTTAATCACAGTTTTAAAAATGACTTAGTGAACCCAGAATCACATCCACTTACAGTGTTCTGGTTTTGGAACTAAGCTCTGTGGCATTTCATGGACAAGTCTACTACATTCCTATTCACACTATTACCATTACATTCATGTACCTTTCCGGATACACATCCGGATACACATGGTTTCACATGTGATATCCCGCCATCTCTGCAAATCAATACATTGGCACCAAAGGACTCACTATATGAATTAATGCAAGAATGTATACATGGTGCACAGTATACAAAGAACCTTTAAGCTGAGTTAAAGATACAAGAATGACTTTGTTGAATCAGACTGTGGTTCTTCTAGAGCTTTTTAGCACTGGGATCCTCTTTTCAAAACAAAACTATTGGGTGACCTAGCTTTACAAGACTAAAACGTTTACCAGCCACTCAAGCCTCTTTTATCCTTTCTAATATTGGGGGGGGGGGGGTTTGAAGACTGTCTCTTGGAACATTTTTTGAGCTCCTATGGTGCAAGAGAGTACCTCCTGGAGCATTTACTAAGTTTCATGTTCATTAGATTGGGACCATTCTGGTAGCTTTGAGTTCAACAAGAGCCAAGGCATGTTGCCTACTCACAAGTAACTGTGCACTGATGGCTCAGTTTCACTTTCCACAGGGCTCAATATCGTGGCAATCATGGGGGCTTACCCACCCTGGGACAAACTTCCAATCGCCCCAGATGTAACTGTGGTGACATCACATCACCACAATTACTTCTTGAAAGTGGTTCCCACCCCACTCCAACAATCGGAGGGGGCGAGCACCACTTCCGGCAGTACAAAGCCCCTCACACTGTGTGGCTTCGTGCTATAGCAGCCTGTGCTCAGCTCCACTGCGCAGCAGAAGAACCAGGGGCCTAGTTGCAGCACGAAGCCAATCACAATGAGTGGATTTGCACTGCTGCAAGAGGGGCTTGGCTTCTGATAGGCAGAGAAAAGGGCATTCATCGGTGACAGTGTGGGAAGGGTCGTGATGCCATCCCCTGCAGGGTGGCACCGAGGGGCATTTGCCCCCTTAATACCCCCAAGGTACACCACTGCTCAATACATTTTCCTTGACAGCTTGGAGAGGGAGTTCTCCCTTCTTGAGTGATTTTTGTAGCCCGAGTTCATTGCATCAGGACCATTCTGGTGGTGTTGCATTCCTCTCAGCCTGCCCTTCAAAGTGGGCTGAGGCATGTTTTCCTACTTATGAGTAAACATGCACAAACTGCTCCCTTTCACTGTCCATATGGCTCAATACATTTTCCTTGTCAGCTATCAGCTTGTTAGTTTCACAACCCACCAACAAATGGGTCCTGACTCAAAAGTTTGGAAAACATTGTTCTAGGGTATTGTGCTTCATCAACAGTGGTCAACTAGATGGCTCTGGAAGTTCACAAGTAGAGTATGACAATGCTAACCCAGTTTATTCCTTGTCTTGAGTATTCAGTACTGAGAACTATAGCTGCTAAAGGCTGTTGATAGAGCTTCATGACTTTGTCTAATCCAGTAACAGTACATAATCTGCAAGACTGGCAGGAGCAAAGAGCTGTGGAAAACTTAATGATAAAGCTCTAAAACTATGGTGGAACGAAGGTGGCATGCTGGAGCAATCTCATATTTAATTCCTATCCAGAAGTCCACTTGAATAGAAAAGGCCCATGCGAAGTCTCACACAAGCGCTACATATGTTCTGCTTGGCGCTGTAAAGGACTTAACATTCTTTCCAAATATTATTGCCATACATATGTAAGATGACTGCTCACTTCAAAAGGCATAATGCAAGTGTCACCATAGCTGTTTTTTGCCACAAGGTCCCTATCTTTATCTCTTCAGTTTTCATAGTAAGATCATTTTTTGTTTTATGCCCATCCTAATAGCCAAGTTCTATTAGTATCTCATGAGGAATGTGCAGCTTCAGCGACAGTACAAAGGATCTGACATATTAACTGTCTCAAGGCATAAAGATGAAGTTCATAACTAATTGATTAATGGGCAGTTCAAATTGGCTTGACTGACAATTTGAGGTGCTGAATGCCCCAAACATTTCCCAAGTTAAGGACACTCAGAGGTCTGTGATTACAATGCAGCAAATTAGTTATTTCATAAGACTGCTACTACCATGTAGCTAAAATCATTGTCTTATTTTAAGCCCCCTTTATATATACCTTGAGTGGCATGGTTGCTGCCATATCTGTGACTCTGGATAAGAACAGTCCTGTTAGCATCATATCTGCCTCTGACATTATGGGTAGCCACTGCACAATCAACTTCTAATCACCCAACAAAGGAGGTTGAGGTTCCACTTAAAAGGGTGTCATGAATCACTACAATGGCCACTCCCTGCTTTTACAATCTCATGGACAGTCTAGACCGGTGGTTCTCAAACTTTTTAGCAGCGGGACTCACTTTTTAGAATGACAGTCTGTCTGGGGCCCACCAGAAGTGATGTCATGGCTGGAAGTACAGTCATTGTAATGCCAGAGCCTGCTACCTTCCTGAGAATGCAGCAATAAGTTGGGTTATTTCTCAGCTTTTCCAATAGCAAAGTGAATCAGAAAGGGGGGAAAAATCTATTTACAACCTTGACACAAGCAAAAAAAAACCACCCAGCCCTCCCCTTTTCCAGTGTCCCATCTTCCCATACTTTTAGTATGGCTACTCTAGGTGCTTCGTGACCTAGAGCATTTCCACCTGAAATTGGCTCGCAACCTACTGGTGGATCCTCACCCACAGTTTGGGAACCACTGTTCTAGACACAGGGCCATTCGGAGGGCCGAAGAGGCCAACGGAGTGGGTCAATGGCCTGGTGCAACAGAAGAGGCCTCCAGAGCCTTCCAGTAAGGCTTTGAGGATAGCAGCATCACTGGGCCAGTACCCAAGAATAGCTCCAATTTGGAGTCAAACTGTCATAGGGGAAAACAGGAGGGTCCAGCTCATGATCCAGCTCACAACCCACCAGTGCAAGCCCACACTAGAGCATTAGTGCATTTAATTAGAGCATTAACACTAGAGCATTAGGGTTCTAGAGCATTTCCAGCAAGTGCATGTCGAGCGTTTGCTTGAAGACCTCCAGTGAGAAAGAATATACTACCTCCCTCAGCAATCTTTTCCACAGCCAAACTGTCCTTTCCATCAAGAATTTATTCCTGCTGTCCAACAGGAATCTCCTGTCTTGCAGTTTCTACCCATTAGATCTAGTTCTACTCTCAGAGGCAGTTGAGATCAATCGTGCTCCATATGACAGCTCTTCAGGTATTGGAAAAGTGGAAAGGGTTCCATTGAAGTAGAAAGTTATTAAATCACTAATATATACTAAGAAATGTATATTTTATTTTTCCTGTATATGAAAACTGAACAGGAAATTTGGTGCTAACCATGTGTTTACATACATCAGTGAGCCTGAATTAGGCCATAGTATACTTTATACTGATCACCTTTGCTGCATAAATGAAATATTGTTCAGAACACAAAAGTAATAATTATGATAGCAAAAAATTATTTGTGTATTAATGCACAGTCAAGATGTTTGCCCTTATTTGTTAAACAGTACAACTGAAGTCATTATGCCTAATCTTTAAAATAAATATTGTACAATTACAAAAAAGAGCAGCATGATGAAGCTCATGTCACTCAGTAATTGAATCTTACTTTTTAAGGTGTACCTTCACACATTACAAAACCAGTCATGGGTTAGTCCAATACAATGATGGAATATGTAAGGAAAACATTTTTCCCTTACGTCCATTTGTTTATGGCATTAACTTATTTGCTTAGTCATTCATCCATTAAAAATTATACTTGTTAGTTAATCATATCTAATAATTACATTTGTTTTCATCACCCCATTCCTTTCAAAGTGGGGTGGGCTCACTTGGTATAATAGCTGAGTGGCTTGCTTTAAAAAAAACAAATTTTAACTTTGAAACAGAGTGGCATGACCCCTCTTAAGCGCAGCCAACAGGTTTGTTTGTTCTTTCAAAGCCCTGGACACACTGTGAAATAAACATGGCCACCACCACAAAAACAAAGGATCCAGATTTTCCCCCTATTCAGACTGGCACAATATTCTGAGCATTGTGAAGGAGAAACACTACAGGACCAGTAGACTGCAGATAGGAGCACTCCTTCTCGACTTACAAACACGTTTAAAAAAAAAAAGGAAAAAGGAAGAATAGCCCACTACTGAGCCACATTATAAGCCTCCGAATCCCAAAAATGAACATGTTTAAGGAATGAAAAGGAAGGGAATCATTTGTCCATTTTCACTCATTACCTTACTGTTTGTTTTGGAACGACTGAATATCAGAAATGAATAGGTGGTTCTGACAGAACAAAGTTCTGACAGAACTTTGAACAATTTTCATCTGATTTCATGTCCATTCAGGCCTTTTCCACTAAAAGTCTCTGAACTTTTTTGTCACTGATAAAAATATCTTTATTTTTCAATTTCTACTCAAACAGCTTGTGTGATACTACATTACAAAGTATAAATCTATATCTATATTCCTGAAAACAGAATGCATACAATGCATGGACAACATCCTAAAAGTTGGAAATAAAAGGGCTTTATTTGGCTGATATTTTCATTTATTCCAACTTCTGATACAGGTATCCCTAAAACCAATATTCTGATACATTTTAGTCAAAATAGGAGTCAATTTGTTAAATCTAATCTACTAAAAAATCCAGATTCGATTTCCCACTTTGTTGACCATTATGACCCAGTTACACCAACAGATGTAATTTGCTAATTGGCTAATCCACAACTACATTGACAAAGAACAGAAGACTCCCTAACAGCAGATTTCTTCATTTTACATGAGATTTCTGCATTTGTTCATAACACAGCTCATTGCAAAATGTTTGCATCATCTTGTGCATTTAGAAAAGTGGAAGCTGAATTTGGGCAAGAACGAAATTGGAAGTACAGCGATTTAATGCAAGCATGTTTTTGAGAAAGATCATACACTTGACCCAAGCTGAAGGTTGAAATGTTAATCCATTTCTGTGACAAAGATCAAGCTCCGGAGTTGCTTTTTATCCTCCTCATAATAGAAGCAACAGTTGTAAACCATGATGTTATAGTTCAAACAATGCCCCCCCTAAGACTGCAAATTTATTATAGCATTCATCTCCAAGACAAAAGACCTGGTATAGGGAAAAAGCTCTTTTTAGCAAAAAGCATGGTTGTTATTTATGGCTCAGATGCGAAGAATGAGTTTGGGGAATTTATCAGAGATGAAGGTATGAAATGTTTTAGCTTGTTCTTCTTTCTCTAATCCATAAACCATTTTCTCAGCCACCCAAGTGAATTCTAATGGAACAGGAGTGATGAAATAATATTTTCCTAGCCCTTTAACACTTTGTCTACTATGTGCACTGTGTGACTTGTTCAGAAAAAAACATGGGCGCTCAGAATCACAAACACAGTAAATCAGGGGGAAAGACTCATGCGGAAAAAAATATTATGTTAAATAGTCTTATGGGAAGTTTCAACATACCCCTTGCAGCTTTATGCACCATATTGCAAACTCCTCGGATTTGTAATTAGAACACTTTTAAACTATTACACAACAGAAATTACATGGACACATGCTCTAATTAATGATGGCGTTGTTATCCACATGGTTCAGATAGGTCCATTCCCTTATATTTACATGGGATAAAAAATATAAAAATAATGTTACTGATTTAACAGGTTTTCAAATCTTTATTGTATGGTCAACATAAAGGAAACTAATGACATCTTTGCTGGTTACCCTCTATCTATCAGACAAAGCGTGCTTGCAATAAAACCATAAAAGCACATGCATGTGGATTTCAACTGCAGCTAGTGGCAAAACACCCCATAGCATGCACTGTTAGAAACAGAATTCAGCACAGAAGGAGAGAAACATGCCCTAATGAGGTTTGGTTCTTAGATAGATAACGTCTCCCTCCCTTTAGTTACCCACTAGCATGCAGGCTGGTTGCCTGCGTGTTTGGTTCTTCATTTACACAAGAATGTTAAGCACAGATAAGCGAAACCATGAATATGTGGGGATTCCTGTATATGCAAACAAAAACAAAACAGATTCATATCCAGAGACCTTTCTTCAACGATAGACATATCAATAAAATATTCTCAAGTAGAAAAAAATGTGCTTATTCCTCAAACACTGACAAAGTAGAACTGCACATCCTGATGTTAAAATTGTCCAATCATAACACGTGGGCCAGCGTTATCCATGGGTTCAGCATCTGCAGATTTCAGTATCCATGGATGCCTGACCACCACCCCACAAACTTGACCTGAGATGCGCTTCAGTTGGGGCTGGAAGCCTTTCTGAGATCCACAGACACTGTGCACAACCGCCCATGGCCTCTGATGTGTTCAGAATGCCTCCCAAAGCTATTTAAAGGCAACTTCCAGTTTTTGCCAGACAACTCTGGAAGGAATTCTGAGGCAGGCAGAAGCCACATGCAGGTGCACACAGCCTCTGTGGGCCTTAGAAAGTCTCCTGGTTACATTCTGAGGGCGAAAACTGATTTCACTATCCACAGTCTTCCTTATCCACCAGGGTTCCAGAGATGGAAACTCCACATATAATGAGGACCAACTCTGTTCACTTATAGCCTGGCCCTAGGGAGCTGTGAGGACAGCTGATATTTTCTGGCTCCTTCCTGTTTGCCATACATAAATACACAGCCTTCTAAACTTCCTAGCCTTTTTGTGGCAAATACTGGATAACTCGAGATAAATTTTTGCACCGCGACTTAAACAAAATCTGTTTGCATTTAATTGAAAACCACAGAGAAACAGTCTTTTTCTTCTTAGCCTCTCAAATGTGGAACTTTTTTCTTTCATTTATGCTGAATTTTCCAGTAGTCCATCTCATCATGTAACATATTCATGAAAGCTCCAGATGAAATGTCAAAGTTTTTAAGCAACTTCTGCCTTTCCTTTCTTTGCATTTTTCCCAGATAATGTTTCCCCTTTTGTTCTGGTAAGAACATAAGAAGAGCCCTGCTGGATCAGGCCGAAGTCCAGCTTTCTGCATTGTACAATGACCCATCAGATACCTCATAGGGAGACAGGTCTGGTTGATGCTGCTTCATTGTGCCTGAAAGGCTACAAGTTATAATAAACCCTGAGGCTCTGTCTGGGAGCCAAATGTAAATCATTTTCAACCATGTCTAAATCTCATGGATTCTAATCTTAACTATCATTTGGTTAGGGAACTCTACTGAAGAACTTGTGCAAAGACCTTTATAAGAACTTTCTGTCAGAGTACCACTGTATGCAGTATGCATGGCACATTATAAACAAAAAGACTGTTTGAATGCACAGTGAAGCAGCATCAACAGGAATCATCTCCCTATATAGCAAATACAAAAAAAAAATCATATTGATATAGTACTTAAGCAGGAAAAAATTACAGTTGAAGCATTAATATACTTGCAACATATACCTATTCATGTCTACTCAGTTGTAAATCCCATTGTGTTCAATAGGGCTTTCAGGACAATGTACCAATTGCTGTCTTACAAGTCCAATCCTATGGTGGCTGCCACCAAACGGCTATTGCTGTATCCCAAGGGGCCAAAAGGGTCTAGGGAGGGGGATAGGATTCAGCAGCAGGTTCTGTTGCCACCCCTGCCCCCTCCCTGGTCTGAACTGCCCCCTGGGACACCCTCCTCTGCCTAGTTTTGCCCCTTCCTGTCTTTGCTTCACCCCAAAATGCCTCCCCCCTGTTCAGCGAGATACTCATCACTGGTAGCTCCTGACAGTCATCCCACTGGAAAAGAGGCCCAGCACTGACTGGCACTCGTCTTTCTGCTGGCACCGTTCCCCTCTCTAACACCACAATGTGCCTTATGGCACATTTGCAACAGCCATTGCCAGGGTGGCAGTGCGCGGGAGACTAGTGCTGCCTGGTGATAGAATTGGGCTGCAAATCTACAACAATAAAGAAACAGATCCAAAATAAAACCAACCATGTGAACCCAGAACTCATAGCTGTCACTTACTACTGTACAATATGAAGATGTCAATAGCAATAACCGACTCACTTAAGTGAAATTTGTGGAAATTTCTGTGAACAGATGTACCTGATGACATAATGTCTGTTAGTTTCAAATTGTCATGTAGCATGGGGAACTGCTCCCAGACTAAAGCACCCTTTGGCCTCATGGATCTAATTAAATTGTTCTTTAGATCATGGTTGATACATGCAACACAGTATTACTATTAAGAATATTTATTTATTGCTTTTCAACAAGAATAGTTCACAAAGCGATTTCCACAGCAAACAAAAATCAGTAACTGGTTCTCTCACAACTTCAAAAACTTGCAGAAACATATTGGAAAGACACCATGCTAGACTGAAGAGGGACAATTGCACTCCCCTTAATAAACATAAGAGGACACACCATTAAAAGGTGTCCTTTTGCCCATTAGACATCTACCTTTTGCTCCAAAACCTAGCTAAATTGGAGTACTCAAATGTAAGCCAATTCATCGTGGTATATGTTGTAGCATTGTATTATGGATCGTGCACATGCAGACTTCTTTCTACCTATTGATACAAGTACCATATTGAGATAGAGCATCCTCTTTTTTTTTGCAACATTAGCATTTATTACATTGTGATGTATTGTGCACTGTGTTGTGCTATTGTGCACTTTGCATACCTATTGGATTTTTTGAAGACTTTGATGCGTTTCTTCCTTTACTGTTTCATTCAAATAATTCCTGAACTACAATTTACATCTGTATTACAGTACTTTACCCTGTCATAGAAATGAAAGTTAATTAGTTTCTATGACGACCTGATGCATGAAAGGACCACAGGTTCTTTTGCATTTGTAAATACATAGCAACTTAGTATTCAGAGAGCAGTGTGTATCAGCATTAAGTACAAATTGTATGAATTTGTTTTTCTATGACAGAAAGAGAGACTTCAGCCTGACGACATTATTCATTAAAGCATGCATTTGTCAGTGAACAGTTGAGCTCCAACTTATTTTACTGTTTTACTTGGCATTTACAAAAGACTCTGAAATATGTCTAGATAACATTCAGGAACAAATCAGCATTATTTTAAGCCTCAATTGTATTTACACAGCCATTTGTACTAAAACAATTTTAATCTTGTACATTAAAATAATTCGCCATAACGACCACTTCATACATGCACTGGCTATGAATATATATGGGTGAAGCATCAATGCTTGTACTGATCCTTGTTGAGTATACATTTTTTTAATTGTTTTTTCTTCCATCTTTTATTAGTGAAAAGTGTAAAATCAACTTAAATATGCACAGCAGAAAAAAATTAAAACCCAATTGTCTAGACCAAATTTAAAATCTAATAGATGCCGTAATATTGCCATTTCACCCATGATGATAATTCATATTTAATCTTCAGGCTGGAAAATTTTTAAAAAAGACGCTTGATCTTGGCCAATTAAATGCATCGTGACGGAGTTTGTTTTCCTGGGCTCCAAGATCACCACAGATGGCAATTGCAGCCATGAAATTAAAAGACGTTTACTTCTTGGAAGGAAAGCTATGACGAACCCAGACAACTTAATAAAAAGCCAAGACATCACCCTGCCAACAAAGGTTCACATAGTCAAAGCTATGGTTTTCCCAGTAGTAATGTATGGCTGTGAAAGCTGGACCATAAGGAAGGTGGAGCACCGAAGAATAGATGCCTTTGAATTATGGTGTTGGAGTCTTCTCCAACACCATAATTCAAAGGCATCTATTCCCCTGGACTGCAAGGAAATCAAATTGGACAATCTTACAGAAAGTCAAGCCTGATTACTCCCTGGAAGGACAAATATTGAAGCTCAAATACTTTGGCCGCCTCATGAGGAAAGACTCTTTAGAAAATGCTGGGAAAGATTGAAGGCAAAAGGAGAAGGGGGAGGCAGAGGATGAGATGGTTAGATAGTGTCACCGAAGCAATGAGCATGACGTTGGGTGAACTCCGGAAGGTAATGGAAGACAGAGAGGCCTTGCATGCTGCGGGCCGTGGGGTCATGAAGCATCAGACACGACTTAGCGACGGAACAACAAAGAATGCCTTTAAAGTCCAAAAGTTCCAGAGAAAGGATTCCTACCAATCTTCAATTCTGAATTAGCTCACAATGTTAATTTGGATTTTAAATAAGGGTTGAATTTATATTTATATGCCATCATATTCCATGTACAGTGGGCCTGCGATATCCGTAGAATCAGAATCCACAGATTTATGTATCCACGGGTTCCAAACCTGCAGAGGAGGATTCCACTTTGACCATCTGAACCCAACCAGAGCTGGGCTCTTATCAGGTGTGAAGGGTTTTCTGAAGCTCAGAGAGGCCGGAGGCACTCTGTGGCCTCTGCGGGCGTCAGAATGGTTGTTAGGATAAAAAACTGCTACTTCTAGTTTGCAGATGAAACTGCAAGCAACATTTTTCCCTTTATAAGGTGTTCTGAGGGTTTCCCCTGGTTTGAGCAGCTGGTAAAGGGAAACATTTTTAATGTGAGAACCATTGCTAGAAAAAATTTCAAGGCCACTGCTTCACAGCATTCAAAGGCTTGTAAAATCTTTATACTTAACTTTCATATAATGACACACTATAGTAACTATATAATTACTGTAAGAAGTTGTAGCTCAGTGGAAGAGCATTGTGCTGTGTATGCAGAAGGTCCTAGGTTCAATTCCTGACACCTCCACCTAGGGTAGAAAAAAAATCCTGTCTGAATCCTTTGGAGCTAGTCAGTCTCAGCAATACTTATTTAAATGGACCAGTACAGTATAAGGCAGCTTACTATACTGGTCAATAAGCATTTTAAGCAACATGCACAGCGGGAAAAAATTAAAACCTGATAGACTAGACTTAGGACAAGATTATTTCAGTGTCAGAATAGTCACTTGTGCAGAAAATTGCCACAGCACCCTTGTAGGAAAAGTGATATTAATAGTCTGAAAAATAATGATGATGACGGTGACAACAACAAAGTATACCAAGTACACGCACCTTTACACAGAAAGGGAGCATTTGCACACTATCGGTTTCTCCATCTAGCCTTCCCTTTCCAACCTAGTGCTCTAGCTGGGAATTTTCTTCGGTATGAAGTAAATGCCAGATCATGCCCAGAGTTGACAAAGAAAGAACTGACGGGCAACAGAACATGGGCCTGTCTCCTGTTCCAAGTAATAGCCAGTGTGTTGTAAACCAATGGGTACCACTAGATCCTATAGTGATTCCATCATATAAATGCAGCTGTGTACCATAAGTTATGGGGTACATAACTGTGCCCATAAGTTATGGGGAAGGACTATGCACTTGATTATAGATCAAAAACTTGTTTGTGTCAGATAAGGAAGTTATATCCATACTGTAACCCACATTTTTATGAGTTGATATATGGTGCTAAAGTTCAGCATTAAAAGAAGATAGAATTGTGCATTTTTGTGTGTATTACAATACAATACAATATATAGCATTTAACCCTTATAAAAAGTTCTACTCTTCACTAACAATGTTTGCCTTTAAATATTGTGTTACCAAAAGTTGATCACGTAAGCATTGTACATATTCCAATCATTCTTGGTATTTAAATGCATGGTGAAAGCTGGGAGATTTAACAAAAATATAGATATGTCTTTATTAAATAGGTTGCCAAGGTAGGGCACATGCCCCTCGATATTCGTGGTGCTGCAATCGCTGCGACACCACCAGGCAATGCTTCCTGGGGCCAAGGGGAAATGGTCCCTCTTTCGTGCTCTATGGTGGGTTGCAACCCACCATTTGAAGAACACTGACAATGGGGAACCAATTGTATGACTTGTACAGATAGCCCCCTATCAGTGTCCCCTACTAATTCTTCACACCATCACCCCTTCTGTGGCAGTGCAGTGGCGCTTTTGGACTAGTAACAATTATATCACCATCACTGCCAACTTCTAGGAAGCCAAAATTCCAACTTGAATGAAACTCAGTTTAGAGCTGTGCAGCAATGCAGCTTAGCGGGAACAGCATGCCTCATATAACACAGGATTATGGAAGAAATCTTAGGCTTAGAAGAACCACATCCATTGCAGGAAGTGGTTACACTGGATGACAAGGGAGAAAACTAAGTAACATTCCTGTTAATCAAATTAATGGCAATGACAGCAATCAAAACCTGAGAGTAGTATAATAAATAATATTTTTTTTAGGCGCTTGGAGGATGTGGGGAAGAGAAAGAAGAGCACCAAAGCCCAGCAACGGCAAAATCTACATATCCGAGACCTCCTCATGAAAGGTAAAAGAGTAAGATATTGTGCAGGTGGCAGCAACAATAACTATATAAGTGCAGGGAAATATTACCTCTAGTTCCTAAAAAAAAAAGATGACTTACTGTAAATGAAGGGAAACATTTAACCAAGAGACTTATAACAAGGAACCCCTGTATAGGAAAGCTTCTTCTTCTCTAAGTTTATCTAGATTTATGATTAGCTGAAGAGCCTACACAAAGAGTGCATTTAGTGCACAATTCCGAATAAGTCCTCCTTATCTTACCCTGCTATGCCAAGCTGTTTGTTTTTATGCATGGAGATATATTCACTCTGTCTCTCTACTGTTCAAAATAATGAACTGATCAGTCACGTTGCTCAATAATACTAAGTCAAACATGACTAATTTGTTTTAATCTTCTCTTCCTATTAGCTTTATCAAATCAATTAAAAAAATTAATCCTAAGAATTGTGTGCATGTGTGCACAAATGTGCACACAGCATATTATCCCTCACATGGGTTTTATCCCTCACATCCGATTGGCAGGTTCACACTTAGGTGACTGAGTGTACAACCAGCATGGTATTGGGTGATTATAGACTGGTTTTAAGAAAAATGGGGAAAAAAGAACAACAAGCCAAGAGACTTCTGTCAAGACTAAGAACTACACAAACTTAAGAGTATTACTTCCACTATAAGGGATCTAAACTGCACTCTTAAAGAATTAAAATGTCACTTAGGTTATTAATTAATGAATTAAGGGTGCAATCCTAACCTGGAGTTAGGCCGGCACAGTTAGGCCAACACAGTTTGGCTGGCAGAAGGGACACTGTAAAGTAAAGGGACATTGTAAACTGATGTGTGCCATCCTCCCTAACTCAGAGAATGGTCCAAATGTGCTTTACAGTGGCCCTTGTGGGGGCCAAACTTTGCTGGCCTAACTGTGCCGGCCTAACTACAGATTAAGATTGCTCTCTAAAAGGTATCAATCAAAATATACTGATTTAGCTCAAAGAAAATGGGGGACACTCAATACAGCAATTACACACCTGCATCAGAAATACAGAATGCATGAGCTTTCCAACTACAAGCATATTGGGTTTTATACCAGTTTAACAGTCATGTCTTCTCCTAAACTACCTTGGAAATTATAGATCTGTGAGAGATTTAATAATATTTCTTTGGCGATCTCTAAACTAAACTACACCACCTCACTTTCTACTGAAGAATTATTGTTAAACCAGTTTACATCTGTACATGCCGTGTCAAATCAGGAAAAATACATTGTTTCTAATTTAAAACAAAACAAAACAAAAACACCTCTGTATCTCCCTGTGCCCCAAGCCAACAGCAGAATAACTGTACTGAGAAAAGGGGGAGAAGAGTTTATCCCCTATCCTATCATACCATTCCCAAGCTACGTCAGCATGCCTGGGAATCTATGACTGGGGGTCTCTCCCCCAAATGAATACTCTCCTCTTGTTTCCTGCTCTTTCCATCTTTTCTTTCTTCCATATTGACATTTCCTGCTGGAGTTCTTGTGATATGCACTAGCAAGAGTAGCACCTTCCAAAATGCTACATCCGAATGTACAATCTCCATTCTTAAGCAGCTTCAGTGCAAAAGCCAAGCAGAGAGCATTACTTACTGCTTGCACAAGGAAGCTACACTACAGCTAAAATCTAGTACTGTACAGTACATAGAAACAAATGACACACAACGAAAAACAATCCTGACTTGCATTTAGAGGTCCGTTACACGTTCTTAACATCAAAATTTAAGTTTGTTCAGCTATGTTTTGTACCAAGTAATATGAATGCTTCACCTCTAATGAACAATAAAATCCACTTCAATACTAACCATTCATGCTTGACATCCTATAAAAACAAAAATAAGCCATTGTCAGCAAATGTCCAAGGGCTTCTGTCACTCTATTAGCATGAACCCTTCCTTGGCTAGGAGGGTTTTTGCTGCTCTACTTTCTTTATTAGAATGGAATTTTGTTAACTTCCATGTACCACGACTTACTAATAGGATTGCAAGCAATTATTATACTGAAATGAAATCAGCACAAACTATTAGATCTGTTTAAACAAGTTAAAAATAAACCTTGATTAAATGTGCTTTTTAAAGAAACTGCTCATTAGGGCTGCAGGGCCTTCCGATAAATTGGTGTTTCATTAACATCAAAGAATGAATCAAGTTTAAACTCACTTACCAAACAAGTTGTGCTTTTAAAAAGAAAAAAGCTTTAAACAGAATAACCTGGATTACAACAATAGCAAAAGACAGATATGAAATAGGCTCTACTTATACTTAAATACAAAAGCAACAGAAGCTTCAAATCAGGAACCACCTTTTTTAAAAGTGGAGATTGAAAGCAGACAAAAACTATTCTCTCTGTATGGATTTCAATTTCATGCTCAGTTTAGACACGAAGATAATTTAAATGCTGAATTGGACTCTGAGCTACTGTAGACTTACCACAAGTGTTTAAATGGAAATGTGGGTGATTTGAGCTAATTGCCTCCACATTTCCAGGTTGTAGCCAAAAGGGGTAGATGTACATTCTCTTGATAAACAGACAAAACATACGAGTCAACTATTTAGAGAAGCACCCAAAGCAGTGAATGAGTGGTCACTTATGCTTCTCTCTCATCTGAACATGGAATGTCTAATATAAAGGAACTCTCTATGAACAGCAATGTACTGTTGAAACTGCCCAGGGTCTTACATTGCTTTGGAATGCTAGAATTCTGAAAGAGATGTTTGCTTCTACTGCTACGAATTGCAATCTAGAAAATGGCCTACATCCATTTGAAGTGGTATTCAAACTTTTTAGTGGTATTCAAACTGGGACGCACTTTTTTAGAATGGCACTCATGTCGGGACCCACCGGAAATAATGTCATTAACCTGGATGTGATGTTGTGGCAGGACATGACATCATCAAGCAGGAAGTGCCATCATTGAAACATAATAAAATGACACTCCTGAAATGCAAATTGGCATTCCTGGACTGCAGCAACTGCACAAACATGAAACATCCCTGACAGAAAGCAAGATGAGGACACAATATGATGTAAAAGTAATGAACTAAAAACAAATTTTTAAAAAACAGTCACTTGAAAATTCAACTGTTAACATTCACAAAAGGAATAGAACAAGAGTAAGGTCTGTATTTTTCAAGATTGCTGCTCCCAGCTTTCTGAGACCCAACCTGACATCAGGTCGCGACCCACCAAGTGGGTCCCAATCCACAGTTTGAAGAACACTGGCCTAGATCAGTGGTTCCCAAACTGTAGGTTGGGACCCACCTGTGGGTTGCAAGCCAATTTGAGGTGGGTTGCAAAGGACCTAGGACAGCCATATTGAAAAAATGGAAGATCCTGGAAAGGGGAGGGCTGTGTGGTTGTTTGGCTTGTGTCGAGGTTGTAAGTGGGCTTTTTTCTTTCTAATTCACTTTGCTATTGGGAAATGGTTCAGAAATAACTCAAGTTACCGCTACAATCTCAGAAAAGCAGCAGGCTTTGGCATCACAATGATGGCACTTCCAGCCATGGTATCATTTCTGGTGGGTTCTAGACAGATCGTCATTCTAAATGGTGGGTCCCAGTGATAAAACATTTGAGAACCACTGACCTATATGGTTATCGAGCAGTAACCTTACTTGTCTTCCTCATGGGCTGACCTGAAAATAAGAGCTAATTCATACATATCCCATAAGTTGCATGCCTGCTGCTGCAAATCACATCCATCTGGCTGGGGCTTCATGAAACATCAGGAAAATTTGAATTGGTTTCTAATTTGGGTCAATAGGATTGAAAGAGGAAGTATAAATGCCTTGCCTTCATAGAAGTTACCAGTATTGGTATTTACACAATATTTGTGATGTGATCCAACACATATTCTGCATGTATTCAGCACAGGTTAGGAGGCAGCAGGAGGTCTCAGGCAGTGGTGTCATTCCAGTGATTTAGGAACAGGAACTCACTTTTGATTGGCACTTGTCAGGAATCCGGAACCAGCCATGGAGCCCGTTAGGATCCGGAACACCCGTTCTGGTCCGTTCCCCCTGAATGACATCACTGGTCTCAGGGTAAGGGGATATACTGTAGATACCCATCAAGAGAGAAATTTTTGCAAATAGATGTTCTGTAAATTGCCTCCTCACCATAACTCCAGGTCAGTCAGGGCAGTTCAGGAGTTTCAGCTGCCTGTTGATTGTCTGCAAAGCATCTGCATGCATTCATTAGTGCTTGCAGAGCTCATTGTTTATATTTGTCTGCTCTGCTGCTAGCTCTTCTTGTTAACTCATGAACTCCCAAAACAGCAGAGCCTCTTGAAATCTTAAACTGCTGCTAACAGTATAAACTTAAAGGCATGTATTGCAGGATCTTTTGAGGTGTTTTACATTGTTCCTTCATGTTTTGGAAGTTTTGAAAGTGCTAACGTTTACTGCTTCCTGAAGTTGCTATGCATTTTTATGCAACATAAAAACCTATGTTTTTTTTCCTCGAGATCGAATGTTTTCTTCCACAGCGATTCAATGCTACCTGTGTCATTATTCTGGTGTGTGTGTGGCTCCAAGGCAAGCTACAGTTTCTTCTCATAGGCATCATTTTCATCACTTTCCTTTTATTATAGTGATTGGCTCTTGACCTTCTCCGAGCAAGAGAAACAAAGGCAGGGAAAAACCAGATAAAATTATAGTCGGAACCCCCCCCTCCCCAAGTTTTACCCAACTTATTCGAGGGTCAGAGAAAATTCCACAATTTTGGGCTCAAAACCTGCTCTTGAGTTATCTGTGAGATCGACTTATACTTGAGTGTATACAGTATTTCCACTTACCTGATGCTGGGACCCAGCCTGCCCTATGGGGCTTCTCAGTTATATAGCTGGCATGAATCTGGAAGTCCAGTATAACACCAGGAGGGCTGGGAAGGAGATTAAGATATAGTGGAAGAGACCTCCACTGATCCCACCCACTCCCAGGATCAATCTATCACTGTTCTGCCTTCCCCTGCCACCCTCTCCACACCCCTGCCCCAAACAGCAACACCATATCTGCTCCATCCAGCACTGCTCCTGGATGCAGCACTGTTGGTCCAGCACAGGCCTTTGAGCTGGCATTGCCGGCTCACAAGTAGTCACCAGCATAGAGACAATTGTGTTAGCCCAGGCTACCATTTGAACTGTACTGTCACTCTTCCATGAAGCCACTGATAAAGAAGTCCCATGCCCCAGATCTTACTGATCCACACATGAAACAGATCCAACCATTTCTGCAGTCACATATGAAATTCATTCTTTTTGGCATATTGCTGAAAATCAATATAAATTCAATATAAATAAACTGTATTATTCAGTAAAATTCTGGTTAAAATAATTTAGCATTATTTTTAAGGAACAATTTAAGTCATAAGACTTCCATGTCAGTGACGAAGAAGTGAGAGAGAGAGAGAGAGAGAGAGAGAGAGAGTTCGTTCCAAAATAAGTACAGGTTGAGTACCCCTTATTCAGAATTCTGAAATACAAAACATTCTGAAATATGGAACTTTTTTGAGCACCAATATGACTTTTTTTTTTGCTAAATGAATTAACGAACTGTGTGCTTCATGCACAAATCTTGTCTGGTGTACATTTAAAATATTGCATAAAATTATCTTCAGGCTATGAAGTTTATATGACAATGAATGACTTCTGAATTCGGACTTTAGCCCTATCCTGAAGATCTCTCATTATGTACATGCAAATATTCCGAAATACGGAAAAATCCAATATCCAAAGCACTTCTGGTCCCATGCAGGTAAGTGATACCCAACCTGAAGTTGCTTTTATTATTTATTTAATAGTATATCAAAGCAGTGGTTCTCAAACATTTAAGACCGGGACCCACTTTTTAGAATGGCCCTCGTGTCGGGATCCACCTGAAGTGATGTCATTAACCTGTATGTGATGTCATGGCCGGAAGTGACATCATCAAACAGGAAGTGTCATCACTGTGACATAATAAAATGACACTCCTGGAATGCAAATTGGCACCTTGGCCTGAAGCAATTGCACAACCATGAAACTTCCTTGACAGAAAACAAGATTAAGACAAAGTATCGTGTAAAACAACTGAACTAAAATTCAAGTTGCTAACACAAAAGGAATATAGTAAGAGGAAGGTCTGCAGCTTCCAAGATAGCTGCTCTCAGCTTTCTGAGACCCACAGATTAAGAAACACTGTATCAAAGTTAATGCAAGCACCTTTCTGGTGTAATACTTTATAGTACTGTATATGTAAAGTTAGTGAAAAGTCATTCAATAAACAGAAATCATTTTTTAAACATACTGATCAGATTTGTTGTAAAAGGTATACATATTTGGAAAGGAATTTTCTAACTATACCCACCTAACACAGCACAATAGAGAGCGCATGGCAATTGAAAATTTGACATTTGACATGTTCTTGATTGTTGATCCCTGCCAGTGTACTCACTACTTTCATAGTCAAGGAAAGTATACTTTAAAAGGTACATAGCTTCCCCTTTAAGTAATTAACATTCCTTAATTAAATGGACCAAGTAAAGAACTCATATGCAATGAATTCTTTATAGAAACTATGAGTATGGCTAAAGCAACAAAGAAACACTTTTGTTAAAACATTTTAGTGTGTATGTTTTGTACAGTTTTTTAAAGTTTAACCTCTGTGGATCAATGTGCTTCCTTAAAAGACTTTAATAAATTAAAGTGCAGAGAGCGTTTTTTCACCAGGCAGAAAAAGCTGATGAGACAGGTTTAGTTTAATCTCAGGCAATAGAAGTCATTAACCATTCTCTCAGGGATTAAAATATAGCTTGCCCTTTTCTTCTCTCACTTATCATTAGCATCACTTTAATCTCGTAGCGTTTCACACTGCTATTTTAATCATTACTTACTGCCTTTTGACAAGTGCAGAACATGCTTTTTTCTCATTGAGGCAATATCCTGGTTTTAGCTGACAAATGTAGGACATAATGTAAAAATATCAAAGTGACATCTCTTAAAACACACCTTCATCATAAAAATCTCTAAAGTTACAATATTCCTTTGTCTAATGCTGCTGCTGAAACCATTGCTTGAAAGGTTTCTCTCTTGCACAAAGAAAAAAGTTTGCTCTAAAATACATAACAGCTAAATTCAAGTGAAAGATATACTAGGCATAGCTATTTAATAAATTCCAAAAATATATGTACGCATACTCTGAAGTTCATCACTATTTCTTATAGGCAGAGGAACATTAAAATATTTATTGCTTGAAGAAATAAAATAGATACATTACAATACAACTCACAATACATTTTATATATTTAAAAACCTTTATGCAAATAAAGGCATATTATGTATATACTGAAAAATATAATATTTATATACATTTTATATCTTAACAGATTGCATACAAGATAGCTAAAAAAAGAATATGTAATGACAGTTGCATAATAGATTTTCTTCTAGAACAAAAAATGTATGAGTTGTTCTCAAGTTAGCCACTGCATATCATTAACATCTCACCTGTCTCATCTTGCAGAGATGTTATAAAGTTAAACGGGAGAATCACACAAACTACAGTACCTTAGGTTTCTTGAAAGAACAGCAGCATGAAATTGAAATCAATATAATGGACTCAAAAGCACTCAGTTCTTCTAATCCTATTTTTAAATGTATGTTTTAATACTTTTTACAGCTTTCTTTTTAATATTGAGGGCTTAATACATTATTGCTCAAATACAAACTGAAATATATTTTAAAGCAGCTATTCCCAAACTGTGCGTCTGTGGCATAACAGTGGTCACAATGCAATTTTTAGGTGAGTTGTAAAACGGACAAGGCAGATTAGACTATGTGCATCAAAGGATAAACAACCTGTTACTTGCGGAGGAGCATGGCTGCCCAATCTCCATTATAGCCACAGTATCTTGAGTGGCTGATAAAGTGAAACTATTTTTAGCTGGGTCCCGATGCTGAAAAGTTTGGGAAACACTGTTTTAAAGAGTTCACAGTGGAGCCACTTGCTCACTAATCAGTTTGATTTCTTAGAATGATAAAATATTGACTCTTTCGAACTTCCATGTTGACTTGAAAGAAAACAAAATATTTAGCGATTGCAAACTTAAGAAATAATCTTTTCTTTTTCAACAGTTCCTAATGTTTGGCCTAAAGCCCTTTAATCTAGTCCATCTGTAATGATCTCATAGTACTTTCAACCATTATTTAACTGTTAGAAAAAATATGTTGCACTATATGTTTCAACAATAAAATCCCTTCTTAAGCTTCACAAAGCAGAACAATTCATTATTTGATCTCTTTCCAGGTTCAAAGTCTGTCTTATTGCAATACTTCAAAGAAAACTGTAATCAAAGGCAAACAGCTGTGAAAACAATCTTTTATTACTTTATTATCATCTAGTATATATCTTTAGGGTAAACCAATGAAAATGCTACACAAATAACATGCAAAAAAATCATTTTTTCCCCATCTGAACAGCTATTAACTATAAATACTTTGCTATCTTTACCTAGGGTCCAAGCCAAAAGATAGTGCAGATTCTCAACCCAGTACCTTTCAGTAACATTAAGCTCAGCACTCTGCAGGATAAATCCTTTGATTCTTTATATATTCTAATGTATACAGCTTTATATAAATATAAGCAATTTGACAACACTAAGTTAGTTCAAATGTATATACTGCTTTTAAGGTTGCCGCATTAACATAATTAGTACACCTACGGAGGTCCAAATGAGGTGCCTTGAGAGCAATATAAAAAAATCTGCTAAAAAAACTGTGTGTGTGTGTGTGTGTGTGTGTGTGTGAGTGAGTGAGTGAGAGAGAGAGAGAGAGAGAGAGAGAGAGAGAGAGAGATGGCAAAACATTTATATTAGGAACTTCACTGTACCTACCTTCATTGTCCCTGAAAACAGTTATCTCACACAAAAACCCCAATCTCAATTGGCCTTCAAATGGATTTTACATGACATTATGGTTGTTTTTTAAATAGCAATATTTTTGAGTTGTACTGGTGACACCAAGTTCTGTATTGTATAGCTGCCTTGACTTTTGTTTTATATATTGGTGTTATTTTGCTTATGCTTTAACCTGTTGCTCTCTCTTGATCATCTTATACTTTTTAACCTCTGATATTGGACTCAATGCACTGCTGATTTTTATTTGGTTATCTGATGTAGGTTGGTTTTCAAGATTTATCTGTTATATTTTATTGTACAGTAGTCTGAATTTACTGTAAGCCCCCTTGAGCGCCCCTATTTGGGAGAAAGTCTAGCAACAAATTGTCTATCTAAATAAACATGAAGCTGCCTTATATTAAGTGCACTATTATGCTCCTAGCTCAGTATTGCCTATACTGACTGGCAGTGGCTCTCCATGTTTTCAGGCAGGGGTCTTTCCCTGCAGTCCCAGGTGATACCAGACATTGAACCTGGGATTTTCTGCATGCAGAGCAGCTGCTCTAAAGCTTAACCATGGCCCCTTCTCCTAACCACTTAAATACTTCAACACAACATTAACTACACGTTTTCCAAGCTCTTCACCTCAGTTAAAAGATAGGGAACATTCCACTTACCTGTAGATCCCTTCCCTGTCTCCCACATAAACATCAGCCTCCCTTCCTTTTTCAGAGATTACATCTCCACTGAGATTAACATTAAACGTATATAATTTTAAATCAGAGCTTCAACTAATTTGCAAGCCCTGAGGAAATTATGCTTAGCATTAATGCCAATGCAGAAGTAATGCTACACCATCCATCATGGTTAAAGCAAAATATGAAAAGTGGCAGAGAATTCACACAGGTGACAAGATGCAGGAATGAATGAACATTCAAGGTGTTTTGGGTTTCTTAATCACTATGAAGATTGGGGAACACATTATACTGTGCTTTGGAGCCCTCAGAAGGTGAAGTAGAGCTATGTACAGTGAGGGAGAAGCTTAGGGCATATCAACTGTGAAATCACCTTAGAATTCCTTGCTCCACCAGAGGAGACTTTGGGGCTCACAATGGGGCAGTGAGTATCACTTCTCATCTGGATGACCTGGCTCTCAGTTTCTACACCCTTTATATGGGGTTCAGCTCTAGTAACACTTGACTTTGCTATCCCTCCAGCACCAGCTATGGTTTACACTACTTTGTATGGAAACCACATTGGACACTAAGTCATAAAAGGTTGCCTATAAATATTCTTAATAAAATTAATAGGCTGTGTATTTCAAAGGAAAAAACGTTGCACTAAGGCAGTGTTTCCCAACATTTATTACTAAGTGGGTATCCACCTGATTGCTGGTGGGTTGTGAAATTGACAAGGAAAAATGTATCGAGCCCCACGGAAAGTGAAACTGTGCTGCACTTATGTGCTTACTCACACCTGCCTCTGTCTACTTCAAAGGCCAGGCCAAAGGGAACGCAATGCCACCAGAATGGTCCCAATCCACTGAACAAATGTTCCAGAAGGCTTCCCTCACACATGCACCATAGTAAAAAGGATAAAAACAGAGGAGTAAGCAGCTGGTAAAGTGAAACTTCTTTAAAAGTCTTGTACAGCAAGAGTGGGTCCAGATGCTAATGTTTGGGAAACACTGCACTAACGAAATGCTGTTTATTGGATAAGGAAGACAACTGCAGAATTAATGTTCTTTAAGTGAAAAAGATTTTTAAAAAGTTTTGGTCATTTTTCAGACAGCTCACATAATTTATGTCAATAGGCATTTTAAAATGAGTTAGAAACTTTAATTCTGAAAATTCTAAATTTCAATTTGCAGGGTAAATATAACTAGGAACAAGTTCACACTGACATAGTAGTCCTGTTTAGAAGTTCTTGCCCACCCCACCAAGTTATCATAATGCATAAGGGGGAAATGGGAAGGCGCTGGATCAACATGCCTGATGCCAAGACTCCTGCTGCTTCCTATGTTCCCAGATTTCTGCACATTCAGCATTTAGCTGAAAAAGGCAGTTGCATGGTGAATGCACCCATGCATTCAGCACTGACTTTTTCAGACACACACTGAATGCACAGTGGCTCAGAAGCCATCAGGCAAGTCAGTAGCAGAGGGAAGTTACCACCTCATGGACTTGCTGTAAGACTGTGAACAGTATTTGCTGTAAGACATAGTATTTAAAATGCTGGCAGCATGAGAACTGTGTTCATCCAAGTATCAACTCTTGAAAAGTCTTTTAGCAATTTGCAATTGTGAATATTCTGTTCACAAGCAAAATCAAGCTCCTATCAAAACCAGTTTGTATTAGAAAATAAGCTATACAAAAGGCTGCATGTTCTCTTGCAAGCTAAGGTTAATTCCCTAATCATTGTTCATTGCATCATGTCAGAGGTTTTAAGTACAAAAGGGGAAAATACCTGTCACTCCAGATTTTAACAATCATTTACATGTCTTTAATTTACTTCTCAAGGCCTATGGTGTGTGCATGGAGGGGCCTTTAATGAAAATGTTTCTCTTTAAGAAACCACAGTGGGTTTATGTTAGACTTAAATTTTGAGCTGGCCTTTAATTATTGGGGTGTCAAGAATGTACTAGTGCTATGTCTATATTGTTACATTGTCCTTGCATGTCCTCATGGCCTGCCCCCATAGGTCTTGTGGTTCTCAATCTGAGGCATGATGCCCTGATGCAGCACAAAAAAGCAGTCCTGGGCATCGTGGATAACCTGGGCGTCATGGGTAACTGCAGAGTAACCAGAAATGGTGGCTCCGCAGCCCTGTGCTGACTGTGCTTGCCAGGGGGGTTATCTCCAGACCACGAGGTAAGACTGAAGCCAGAGTGCATCACTGATATGGTCAGCAGTCAGGCCCTCTCTGACATCCGGTCAGGAGGAGCCTGGTCGATGACCACACTCGCAAGAAAATGTCAGGCAGCAGGTAACTCCTGCTGTGCTTATCATTCTCCCAGCTTGCCGACCAGGTCCTCTCCGCATCGGGCTTTCCTTGCGGCAGCCTCCCTGCACTGTATTCTGCACGGGGCTTCCCATGGCCCATGGAGGCCAGGTGTATTGGCATCAGGCTTACGTCCCAGTCCGGAGGCATCCTGGCTAGTAAGCACATTCAGTATTGGGCTGCAGGATGCTGCTGCAAGAAAAACCCGATGCCAGAAAGGGCCTGGCCAGCAAGCTGGGTCTCCCAGGGAAGTGATAAGGTATGGCAGGAGTTACACTTTGCCAGGCTTGCCCAAATAAAAAAAGATTCCCCTTTCTCCTCATCTCCTCTCACTCACAGGGGTGTGAGATTGCCACTGATTGCAGGAGGTGCTGAACGCAGAGGGGAAAGAGAGATGGACAGGCACGAGCAGACAAGCTGCATGCAGAGAGTTCAGGCAGCTCTTGGCCACATGCGTGCAGATGGGAAAAATATATTCAAAGTGCACAATGCACTGCACAGATCAGAGCATTCTGCCCCTCCCTCTATGCATATTGCCCAATCATTTGTGTGGGTGGGTGGGGGGGTCCTTGAGGTACTGTTTCAGGTGAGAGAGGACTTGAGCAAAAGAAAGAAGGTGGGAGGATGAGCCGGATGTATTTTCCCACTTTGCAAACAATCCCCCTGGTGCACTCTTTGCCTTCCTTTCCTACGGAGCAAAGAAACACCAACCAATAGCTTGGAGGGCAAGCCAGCCAAGGAAACAGAGCAGTGGAGGCAGCAGATCCTCTCCACAATGATGCTGTACAAGGAGGTTGATAGGTAGCTAGGGATCTCCCATGTTTGCCCAAGGAAAAAGGTTTGCCCTTCTTCCGCCACACCTCCTCTCACTCTCATGGAGGCAGGGGTGTGAGATCACAGCTTCCCAAGGCCAGGCATCCCCTTTGCCTTCTCGCCATGAAAAAGATCTGCAGGCCTGGGAAAAGGGAGTGGAGGACCACATCATAGATGGGCCAATGCCCTGGCTTGTATGAGGCAATGTCCTCTCTCTTGACCTCCCTGAAATCAAGGGGAATTGAGCGCCGCTGGGCCTCATAGCACAATCTTATGTATGCCTGCTCAGAAGTAAGGCCCACTGAGTTCAATGGCACTTACTCCCCTGTACGGGTCTAGGCTGCAACCACATCATCTTGTTTAAGAGAAGTCTATAACTTTTATTCCCTCCCCCTAGAGAGGTCCATAACTTTTATTCCTGTTTGGGGGAGGGGGTGAATAGGAATTATCATCCCTAATGCTGATGCAGGCACTGGGACAGCCTGATTTGCACATGGGTGCTCATTTAGTAGTGTGCATGTTGCCCCTCTGCAAGCATCCCAGTTGATACAGAAACTGGGAACCCTGATTCAGACCCTCAATGTTTGCTTATGTTCTCTGTCATTTGTAGCTAATGAGCTCCTAGATGAGAACTAAGTGCATATTTCTGGTCATTTTCTACTTAAGAACATCACTTCCTGCTTAATGACACCCCTTCCTGCTGAAGGACATCAGTTCCGGTCCTCAGTAATGTAATGGGGATCTGTGGCCAACAACCAGTAGGTAAAAGGAGTCATGGGGTTGAAAAGGTATGAGAACCACTGAGCAAGTGGATTGCAATATTTTTCTTAAAAAAATACATTACACTAAGAAGCCCCAAAATGCTTCACAATAAGGGTCCAGTCCTAGCCAATCTTCCAGAGCTGATACAATCATGTCAGTGATGGGGGGCAGTTATAGATGACTCACATTGTTCCCATACCAGGGGCAGCTGCATCGGCCCTGGAAAGTTAGCTAGTATTGGGCCCTGAGTTGTCCTATCACAACTATCACATAGGACATCTATGCAACACCTCAGTTTATAAATGCATAGTATTATCTACCAAAGCTATTCTTTGTGTCACAGGGCCAAACTACATGTTACAACAATTATACAGTTGGATTTTCTGTGCTTGGCCATGCCTCCTAACAAAAGACTTAAGAGAAATTTGGGTTTGGAACACGAAATGGGTGGGGGAAGCTGTGATTCTTTTCCTCCTCCCTTACAGGTATGGGTCAGTGGAATACCATACGCTTTTAGGATACCAGCACTTTTACTGCTTCCTACAATACAGCAACAATTCAAAGTGCTGGTTTGACTTACAAAGATCTAAATGGCTTTGGCACAGCATACTGAAGCAATGAATTCCTTGTTTTCAAAATTCCATGATGATCACCGACATCAACCAAACACACCATTTTGAAACCAACATCCCTGTGTCATAGGCTGCTTTTCACCTACAGAAATATTTTACCAGAATCTGACACCAATTGGCTTCCAGAGCTGGACTTTTTGTTTGGACAAGGATCACATTAGCAACTGGGTGAGGTTCCTAAATCTTTCAGCACAAAATTTGAAATGAGATTTAGCCACCTTTTTTTTTAAGTGTGCCTATGTTCCAGAGAATCACACAGCATATGCTATGAGTAATGAACAGCTAAATCTTTGTTTTGTATTGCACATTTTAAACTAGACGTTTTCTAAAGTGCTTTCCAAAGCTGTTCCTGGAAGAAAGTAGGAAAATCCCAATATATTTACACAGGATAGTCTGAGAAGCCATTTAATCATTCTTACAGACAAATTCTATCCTTCCACCCACCATTGGTGCAGCTGCACTGAAAAGGTCACACCTTTTGCAGATCAGGAGTCTTCAGAGAGGAAAGGGGATTAAAATCCCTTTTCTCTATCCAAGCTTCCCACCCCGCAACAGGTCTTCTTAGACCTGTGCCAGTGATTTCTCTGGCACAAGGAGAGAAAGATGCAGGGAAGTTGCTAATGGAGGAGAAAGGATCTGGCTTGTGCCATTGCTGCCAGATCCACCCTTCCCACACCTCCCTGCCCCATTCTTCCCCCTCTCTGCTTTCCTAACTGGTATCCATGAACACGTGAGGGAAGGCTCCGGCCCTTTGTCTTTCAAAATGAAACGTACTTTCATTATATTATAAATGTACCGAATTTTTCTTACCCAACTCAATTTATATCAAAGCTTCTCATGAGGAATATTGCTTACTTTTGAAGTCAGTTTGGCACTAAATTGAAATTCTAATAAGCATGGCCCTCCATTTTATATGGATGTCCGAATTTCGAAAAGGCTAGATGGCCTGACTCAGCAGAACCAACATCAATGCAATCAGCAAAGATCTTCAAAGGATAATACTTACAACTAGGAAGGAAACAACAACAAAGAGGAACAAACCCTTTTTCTAGCCTAAGGAGTTACACAATGCTCTCTTCTTGGATTTATTATATAGTCTCTTTTGACTCCCAAATTTTATACATTCCTGTAATATAAATCCAAAAGGGAGGGGCCCTTTGTGTAATAAAGTTCCTCTTGAGCAGGAAATAGGCAGTAGCAATTTCTAACAGGTTTTTATTTTTAGAACTGAATACGACTTATATAAGATTTCAGGTTTCAGCAATTTACAGGAAAGAGTCCAGGATTCCCTCCCTCAGGCACTTTACTAAAATGCACTGAACTAAGTAAGTGCATTTAATTGAGGAACATGCACTCAGAGCGCAATCCTAACTTGCACAGGCCTGTGCAACATCCTAATGCAAGTTACACTGAACTAAGTATCTCAGAAGCAACAGATCAAAGGAAAGTTTCCAGGGTTTCTCCAAGCACCAAACTGAGCGTGCCCCGTGGCAGGCGCTGAAACCGCGCCCCTCCCACGTCGCCCCGCACGTCACGCAGACACGCCTCCCTTACCCCAGAAACACTCTATTTCGGAGCGTAAGGGAGGCGTGGGCGGGCGGAAGGCCAGAAACCATGCGGTCTCTCCCGGACCGTGCGCAATGCCTCGTGCCATGGGGCACCACAGGTAAGATACACGCCTGCACCAAACACAGAGTCCCACCACACCACACCCCCACACACTTTACTAAAGTGCACAGAACATAGTATCTCAGAAGCAGCAGGCTCACACACACCCCTCAGAAATAAAGCACCTCCTCTGAAACAGACACCCATTTGCACCAGTGTGAAAATCACTGGGACAATGCAGAGAGCTCTGCCAGCAGGACTAACAGGTTCCTTGGTCCCATGCCGACCAACACAGGATCATTTCGGGTGGTAGGAAGGCAAAGGGAGGGCAGAATGGGGCGGAGGGAGAGCAGCCCTGCAGGCAGAGTAGCCTGGGAGGGGGGTTGAGGCAGAATCTGTCCATTAGGCCAAGTCCTAACCTCCCATCCAGGGCCACACAGCCTCAATCCAGGCAGCTGCAAAGCGCTTGGACTTGCACCTGCTAAAAAGCAGGCACAGATCTGAGGAGCCCCACTGGCCTGGCTCGTGCTTGTCCCGTGGTGAACTCCAGCACAGTCCTAACTTGCGTTAGGATGTGGCACAGGCCTGTGCAAGTTAGGATTGCGCTCTGAGTGCATGTTCCTCAATTAACTACCCATCCAGCAATATTGACCTTATTTGCCAATAAAGGCAAAATTGAGAGTTACTTCCTAACCATGAAATTCTGGTCTCAAATTTCAGGGCTCCAAAGTCCAAACTTCAGATTATACACACATGGTTTAAAGCAGTGGTTCCCAAACTTTCCAGCACAGTGACCCACCTCACCATCCTCAGTGGGTCATAGCCCGATCCTTCCTGCTTACCACAAAGACTTACTGGGAACCTCCAGAAGTCGTTTACAGATTGTGCAAGGCCCATGACCCACTCCATTGGCCTCCACAGGTCCCACAATGCCTACAAAAGGAACCTGGAAGTGAATTCGAAGTTGTGGGTGCAAACTGGAAGTTGTCCGTTGGTCACTTCCTTAAGGCATTCTGAGGCCCATGCATGCAAGTGGAGCGGGTCTGTTGCAACCTGAAAGCATTCTGCAGTGGCTCTCAGTAAGGCTTTTTTGCATGGGCAATGAGCATTGGGTTGCGATCCACTGCACACTGGGTCACAACCGAGAGACTGGGAAATGCTGAAATTCAAAAACTATTGCCTGAAGAGGTATTTTGTGCCTTGGCTGAATGTAGAATTGGAGAATTTGGCAGCCCGTACTATCTTTTATTCCATCATAGCATGAATCTGTGCCAGAATGCACTGTGCTGCATGCTATGGTGGAAGGGGCCAATCAGGTGGCCTGGGAGAGAGGCAAAGGGAAAAAAATTCCACTATCACTCTATCAGCCCCTGAACTGCCAATGGGTCTCCTTGGATTGCACCAGCACTTTAGCTTGGGTGAACCAAGGAGTCAAAGGGGGCATGTCAGCTGGCTCTGAAGGGTATTATATAGCATCCACAGCAAGTCACTTGTGCCACATGCCGCACCCTATTGCCTATGACACACCCCTTATCTGTCCTACTCCTCACACTCCCCCGCCAACTTAGTTACATCAGTCGGGCTCCTATTCAAATGAAGTCATTTCTGCTGCCTGTGGCAGCACACACCCACATAGGTCACAACACTGTAAAGCTTGTTCCACCACCAGAACACCAGTTCCGTTGGTGGATGAGCCACATAAGATTGGGCTGTAAATATGATTATTTTTATAAACTCATAGCCCAATCCTGAACTGCCCAACTCCCAGTTCTAAATACTAAAATGGCTACCCAGGAGCTAAGCAGCCACGAGAGGCTCTGCAGGAGAAAGGGACATTTGTCCCCTTCCCCCAAGGAAAGCCCTGCTGCCCATAATGGGGCTCTTCAGCTCACCACTGGGTATTTCGCTGGCAGTGAATCGAGCAGCCTCATGTCGGGCTGCCCGGGCAAGGCAAGGGGATAAGACCACCTCTGTGTCCCACCGCCATGCTAGCCGACTCCTCCCCCTACACTCAGTTCCTTCCACCTCCCCACCTCCCCCCACCCTGAATGGGTTTACCAGTGGCCAGAGCTGCTGAAGTACCATCTGGCCAGCCTCTCACGTTGGGGCCAGGTGCTCACTAAGCGCCGCCCCAGCAAAAGCGGTAAAGTGTCACAGACATGCTTTACAGCGCATTCACAACCTGCAATACACATGTACTGGATAAGGCCCTTAGTGAACGCATTATTCTGTGCATCTTATAAGAATTCATTTTATTTTCTCCAGTTTTAACTGTTTTTACCCTTTACGAATCCCTTGGAATGAGGTATATTATAATCAAATTTAATTACTTAACTAAACAAATGCAACACTAACATATTGCAATAATGGGCCCAGAGCCTCCACTGCACAAACTATGCTATTGTCAAACAAGCATGAGAAGAAATCTCAAGACATGGATGTTTTCTCCCCTCCCCACTGCAGCCTCCTAAACCACCAAAAAGCCACTCCTTAGAATTTGAAACCCTAGGAAAAAGAATGACATGTGGCAAAAGTACAGAAATGAAGGCCCACATACACATTAAAAAAAAAAAAGCACAGAAAAATTATGAATAACTTTTTTCTGTCTCTCTTTCCCCCCCCTCCCAACTACGGGTAATTTTTAATTTTTGTAAATAAAAAAAACAGAAATTTGGAGGAACATAAAACAATTCGGATGAAGTTTTTTTGAATGAATTGAACTATTTTAATATGAGGATTTACTTACTCAAAATGCCTGGAAATGTGTGACGTGAAGATTTGCATGTTAGATAGTCTACACAAGTAGAGAATAATTACAGTGCATACAGTAAGCAAAATGCAATGTTCAACTCCTAGATGTATTTCTGCACCCAGAAGGTGCCACTATCTTCATGAGACACACCTTCAAGGCATTTGTTGCATATGGGTTGCTGCTTGCCTTCTTCTGGTAACCTTTGTACTATTTGGTGAAGTGTTATACAGTGGACCTACACAAATCCAGCATCCGTGGATTTGATTTCTTGTGGATCCTAGGGTTCACTACTATTTGAAGGACTTTTTAAAAGAGTGCCAAATTTCTGTTTCCTATCTTCACATGGCCAAACCATTCTGTTTCCCAGCCTCAAGAGCTCTTTTTTTTCCTGACCCACTTTAGACCCCAGCATTGATGGATTTCAGTATCCACAGGGGTTCTAGAACCGCCAAAGATACCACCTACAGTTGTATTTCAATGCTTTCCAAAATTTCCATTTTTTTTTCTTAAAAAATTATTTTTTTTCCTATGGGTTCTGGACATTTTATCAAGAGAGGTCTGTAAGACGAGAGGAAAAGCAGCCCCAACTGAACAGTAGCACCTTGCATTTTATTTGTTTGCAAAGTGGTTCCACACAATTTGGCCAAATTTCCCTCCTCACTCTCAAGCCCCCAATGTCACATGCCATCTTTTTCTCTCATGAGCAGGTTTTCAAGGGATACAGAGAGCAACAGTGAAGGTAGAAGCTGGAAAATCCTGTTCCATTAGCTTCCTTCTGCTCACACTCATGGCTGGACACAATCTATGGTGTATGATGCATCATATGGAGGCTGATGCTGACCTGGCTACTCCTTGACCCAACCTTCATATCTTTACACTTTGGTATCATAACATAATGCAGAGCAAGGACACTTGTTATTATATATCTTTGCACCTGAGTTGCTGACCTTTAAGCCTGATCATGCTTTCTGGCAGCAACTTTGGTATAAATTATGCATACAAATTACTATCAGACCATGGACTGAAAACCAGCAAATTGCCAAGGAAATTCATTCATTCCTTTGAAAATAGGATTTAAGAACATAAGAAAAAGCCTTGCTGGATCAGGCCAAAGGCCCATCTAGTCCAGCTGCCTGCATCTCACAGTGGCCCACCAGATGCCTCAGGGAGTAAGGAAGACAACCAGATACTTGTGTCCTGCTGTGCCCCCTGCATCTGGCGTTTTAAAGTAGACTATTACCCTTGCACCACCCCCAAGGAAGACACCAGACTGAGGTTGGGGTTTAACTTTGTTAAGCACAATGTAAATTGTGTAACCAACTGAACACCCATCCCTCCCTCGCCAAAAAAACTGCCATCCATACTTGGATGACAGAAAAAAATTCCTACCCGGCCCTCATGATGAGCAACCAGCTGATCTCAGACTTTTACATTTCTTGCATAGCAAACCAAATACTATAAAAGAAGTTTGGAAATATGAGGATCACCCCCTGTTCAAATGCTAAGCTGTGATCTTAAAATTAAGAATTATAAAGTTCCAAATTATTGATTTAACAGTTGGCACCTGTACTATTGACTCAAGTCAGAAAATATTTGCTGGGATATCTTTAAATTTTAAATCTCTCTTTGAGTTACCTAACTATATATGAGAAATATTGTTCAAAAAACCTGCTATAAATAGTGTAGTAGTTAGTGAATATATATCGTTTTTCAACAAATGAGTAGAAAAATTGAAACCAATCATTTAGGGCCAAGATGCGGGAGGGGTTGTTGTTTTTTTGTCATGAAAGACAAATACAATTAAAAAAAACATACAGTAATGAGACACCAACTATAGATTAATCCTTTCCAACTATTAATATAGCTTTCTGTTCAGCAGTTAATATTCTGTTTAGCATTATTACTAGCAAAGGAATTGTCATTTACAAGGAATTTAGGATCCTAAATTGGGTAGGACGCAATTTATAATGAGTAAGTTATAAAACCAATAGAAACAGGAAGAAAAAAAGGATTTAACCCATTGTTCATTGCTTTTAATTGTTACCAGTAAATTGACAATACTTAAAAATCATTTATTTAAAAAATCAAACTAACTTGGACTAAAGAATTTTATCCACCATAGTGTAATAGAGCTTGAAAACTCCAGCATCAGCAGGGAAGGCAGGCACTCTGCAGCCAGCCACTGTGAGACAGAAGAAAATGCAATTAAGCCTCCCACCAGGGACAGAGAACTAAACAAAACCTGCATCTTCACACAAGAGCCTTTTTCTTCTACATAAAGGGTAAGGCTTCAAATCTTTTTTGGAAAAATGTTAGCATTTAGGACAACACAATTTCAGATTTTCTCACAGAGGATCAAAGTAAATAATGGAAAGGCATCAAACGAAAGTGAAAACTACAGTGCACTAACATTAAAAAAGAGAAAAAGAAGGCTTAGAAGTGATTGAGGTAATTGATGACATTTTCAGAAACATAAAATGGGTATCATTAAGTACAACTACCACAAGGATGCTCTACCTAACTCAATGACTGCAAGCCAGATGCACATGCTCATGTTTTATATAGAAACAGACATTCACAGAGTAAAAATTTCTCTATCTCTCTTTACTATCAAACTTGAAATAGCATTCTGCCCAAACTCACTCTCCCTTTCTTTTCAGTTCTCTCAAGGAGAGCAATCACTTAGATGAGGAAGAAACTCTTACAAAAGTAACATTCCCATCTTTTATATCACGTCAATAGCATTAGGGGAAAAAACTTCAATATTTCATCTTTCTGCTATGGAATTACAACCTCCATTATTCAATGTGACTCTAGACACAATGCAGAGGAAGAGAAGGAATCAGAAGCTCTTCCATCAGAACTGAAACAAATGCTTCGGCAGGTCTAAGTTCTACCAAAATGATTTAAAAATTGGTATTTTGCTCTAAAATAACCATTTATAATTCAAATATGATTCAACATACCTCAAAAATATCTGTAGCACTATTATTAAATACCACAAATGTACATTGCTTTTACAGAGTAATAAAGTCCCTGCATCAGGTTGCTCACTGTGGAACAAAGAAGAGGAAAGGCTAACAGACGCAGGAAAAGGCAGTCATACACATGTAGTCTTTACTGAAGTTAGCATAAGGCTTAAAAGGTTGAACCCAAATGGATCATGCTGTCTTACTCTTGGAAAAAGAAACACTTGTGTTTAAAGGACCCAATGCATGAATGGATCACCCAGCGAACACTTATGGATTATGCACCAACAACAATTGAGTTTAATGCTGCAATTATAAACAAGAATACCGCTCACAGAAATCTCATAATTTAAATTGCTCTGTGATGCTTCTTTAGAACCAGACAGATAATCCTGTCAAAGTTAAGTGATTTTAAGCACTATTGATTTCAATGTGAGTGATTTAAGGATAATGTTAACTCTCTTCAGGCAACTGCATTTAAAGCAGAGGTGAAGCTGTTAAGGATCTTCCTATTATTCAAGTATAAAGAAATAGAACAGCAACAACAGGTAGAAGTGATAGTTTCCAATCCTAAATAAGCTTCAATACTGGCTGATCAATTTGAAACTATTATTTCTGGGTCCAACACAGAATTTGTCTACTGTACAATATATGGTCCATTTTGTGTAATTAGCTGCTTTAAGCTAAGTAAATGTAATGTTACCCCATGCAAAAGCAAACAATATGAATTACATATTTATAGCAGGGTGCTTTTATCCTTTTTTGCCCTTATATTACTATTATTATGGCTTCAGCTAAGATAATATTTAAACCTTTGCTTTTGACCAAACCATATCCCTTCCTTGCCAGTATTTGATAGATGAAAATAACCACAGGTTTTTCACACTAAAGAAAGTGATTGGCTCCTAGTTCAGAAACTAACAACTTCTAGTTTTGCAGTTGCCAGTACTGAAAGACCCTACTTTTTCTTCCTCATATAGTAAAGAACAAGCATAAATTGTACTCATTAAGTTAATAAGCATAACTACTTCACAAGTAACAATTTGTGCAAGGTATGTGAATGGCCAAAAAAATGCATGTGGTCAAGTCATATACAGTTGCAGCTGTTATCAGAAAACTAACCATCTTAAGGGATAAAGAATCATATCTAACAGTAAATACAAAATAGATGCTTATATTTTAATTTGTATTATCGAATTCCTTTGTTGCTGTCTGCCATGAGACTACTATTTTAGGATGTTTCATAATATTGATTTCAAATATTTATGTCTCAAATATTTCATTTTAGTCAGTTTAAACTTCACTCAGCAAAAGATATTTTCAGGATCAATTCAGTACCAGATATTGTAACTGTGCCTCATTCCTCTTTAATTACTATTCAAAAAATACATATCAGATATTAATTGATAGCCCTTGCATATTGTTTGTGGTCGAACAACAGAAAGGAAAGTGGATATGAACTCTGGGATTGCTTGGAGGAGCCAGGTAAACTCTCACTGTGACATTTAATGGAGGGATAGGGTAGTGTTACAGACATGTGATTATTCTAAAAAAAAGTTGCATGTTTGTGCTTTTTCTGATCTATAATACTAAACAAATGCTTTTAAGATAGTTTGTTTTTGCAATTACTTTGAATTTTGCCTTTTCCCAGCGACTGAAATTGATATAACAGCTTCACATGACAGTTCAAGGAAGACATACTGGTATGACCAGGTATCCACTGGGGTTTTGTTCTGGACCCCACTGAGGATACCTGAAACCACAGATACTGGGAACACTTTTTTAAAGATAGAGGAACATCAGTGGTTTTGCTGCATCAAGGTTTTTAAAAAGGTTTAATGTTCCCCTATCTTTTTAATAGGTGTCCCAGTGTCCATGGTGGGTAACTGAAACTGTAGATACCGAATCAGTGGATACCAAGGAACCCCTGTAGTTGGATGGGAGAAAGAATGGCGGATGCTCTACGCAGCTTCATCAGGCAGGTGGATATCCCGATAGGAGCTGGGACTTCTAAGCAAATATTTGTTGGGTCAACACAGCTTCAATAAATACTTTTGAATCAAAAGTTAGTTGCCCACTTCATTAAGACTCAGCTATCACTTAGAACAGCTGAAATGTGCTCAAATGTAGTCACTCATAATGACCTTTTTTTTAAAAAAAAAAAAGGTGTACACAAACACTTCCAAGCAGGAATAAAAAAGGTTACAAAAAGCAACTGTATATTGGGCAGAGCCATAATGAACGAAAACAGCGCCTCGGGCAAGAAAATATTTTGCGCCCCCCCCCCCCTTCCAAACTCACCACCAGCACCTGGCTGTATGTGCTAGGAGTTGCAATGACATCACATCACCACCCACTTCCTTATTTGGAAGCTCTCAAAAAAAGAGTTAATGAACAAGGCATTCCAATTCACCCTCACTTCCAGTTCCTCCAGGTGTCATAAGGAGGCACTTGAGTGGAAGGAGGGTGGAAGCAACAGAAAAAACAGTATGAAAGAAGTCATACACAGAAGTCTACTCAGAAGTAAGTCCCACTGTTGGCAATGGGTCTTACTCCCAGGTAATTGTGCATAGGACTGTAGACTTAGAAAAAGAAGAAAAAGACAACTGCTTGGCAGGATGAACAGAATGATAATCAACCAATACAGTGCATAGATTTTATTCATGAAATACTGGAGTGGTGGGGGGAGAGGAAAACTGGAAGGGAACAGACTGCGAACAGGCAGCCACCATTTCAGTACCAAGATCAATTTACATTTAAGTCTACAATCCTATGCACCTGGGAGTAAGACTCATTGCCAACAATGGGACTTACTTCTGAGTAGACTTCTTTCTGCTTATAACTTCTTTCATACTGTTTTTTTCTGTTGCTTCCACCCGCTTTCCACTCAACTGTGTAAAACACTGGATTGGAATGCCTTGTTCATTAAACTCTTTGTTGGAGAGCCTCCACATAAGGAAGTGGGTGGTAACATGACCTCATCACAACTCGAGAGTTTTTCGCATCGCATACAGCCACAGCATACAGCTGGTGGTGAGTTTGGAAAGGGAGGGCCGCAAAATATTTGCAGGTGCTGTTATTTGCATTTTGATATTGCAAAAATTGCACCCACCTTTTGAACTGCGCCTGGAGCAGCTGCTCCTCAGGCTCCACCCACAATACATCACTGATCCTGGGAGCAGTCGTACAGACTGTAGGGCCCAGTTCCTGTGGTCTGCCATCCCCACCTACCTGGGCCTTGTGCGATGCTCTGCTGCTGTCCAAAAACATTGTATCACCTTTGGACAGCATTTACTGACTTTTTCCAGTTCCCCAGAGGGCAGAATGATAGGGGTGGAGGCAGCAGTGCCGCCCTTAAAGGGCCTGACAGCGGCACCTGGGGCTTTTACCCCACCTCCAACAGTAGCACTCCCACTGCTTGGGAGAACTCAGGTTGGGGAAGCACTTTGGAAATTTTATGCTTTGAAAAAACACTGTTTGACAAGAGAGAGGAAATATAAAATGACAAGGCAACAAAATTTGTGGGAGTTTGATACTGCAATGAAAATGAGCATGTGTTTGTTCTAGAGTTCCCCCCTTTTCAATCTATTAAAATATCTAAGATGAGTTTTGCATGAACTGCAGAAAAACAAGTAGGCACAGCTCACAGGAACGTTTCTCCTGCACATGTCCCATCAAAATAAAGAAAACTGTGCAAAAACACTATTGTACTCTTATGCAGCTCCCATTCATTCCAATAGGGCTTACATAGAAAAATTTCTCTGATGAATTGTGATTTTCACTTAACTTGCATAGCATCCCATATTACATAAAAGCACAGAAGCACAAAAACCATTTTTATTATTTCAAAATTTGTTGTGTTTTCTAAAGGACATATAAAAGAAGCTTCAATAAATTCTATTAAAGAGGCTTTAATAAATTCTATTAAAGAAGCTTTTAACCCCTCCTTCTTTCTTGACTATGTATACATGCGATTGCTTATGCAAGCCTGGGAAAAAAATGTAAATTGTATTTCCTCATGGCAAACTGCAACTGAAGTCTACTAGAAGACGTAAACAATGCAATCAAATTCTTTGGCTTTTTATTGAGTCTCAATTTGACTTGGTATACATTTGAAAACAAAAACAAAAAAAATTGTCTCTCTCAGGGTCTGTGACATTGCAGGTCATGAGAGATTCAATGTCACTCCCAGCATACAAATTCATTAGTCTATAAAATTTGACATTCTCTTATTTATTCACAGAAAGGACAAATAGGATTTTTTTCATACTTACCAGAAATATCTGGGACTGTTTATACGCTGCTCCATCTGGAGGATGCAAATAGTGGAGGCTGCTTTACAATTCAGCAGGCAAAGACCCGCTGAAGGATAACAAATGACTTCATGGTGAAACAGCTATTGAAATTCAGTACGTGATATTAAAAACAACTGAACAAACAGAGATAAGGGGCAAATAGGATTTGAAACACACTTTGAAAACTGGGGAAGAAAAACAAATGAAGCTCACAGCTGAAGCTTTAACATTGCAGTAATTTTGTAGATAGTTTACTGGCCAAGGTTCATTAGACTAAAATTTGATTGGTTGCATTATGTTGTCAGTGTGGTATATCTCCTATCTTTAAAGGAGGACCATTTCTCCTCTAGAATATATCCAAATGTGCTCTTTTTAGTCTGACAACTACCCAAGTTTGGACACATCCTTCCAAACTGATTCTACTCTGTACCAATACAATCCAAATCATCTTTTTATTGGTAACACAAAGCAGCTGCCCAGGAGGATCACAGACCACAATCTAATATTTCTCTAGAGTAACCACACAGGAAACCCCCATTTAGTCTATGTTCACACAGACTACTGCAAGTAAGAAATGAATAGAGGTTATACACTTTCAATTGATATGCATTTACAGAGGGAATTTACAGAATTTAAAGAGTGAATTTCACTATAATTTATACTTTTCTATGGTGAGATATCTTTCAAATATATTCCTTGCTTCAATCAGAAGTTAAAATTTCCTCTGGACATAACCCCCAATTAATATGTTTTAAGCACAATAGAAGTTACAATTTGAGGCTGCCTCCCTGTAAACTGTAATTTGCAAAACTTGCTGGCATGCTCTCCCTCAGCTATTCTCTTCCTCTCAAAGATACAAAGTCCATTTCCACTTCCTTCCTTGTTTATAAATGTGAAACATTCCCTAATAAAAAGTTAATCTGTTGCATTCATCAGTAGCAAAGGGAGAGGGCAGAGAGGCAGGCTCCCTCCATCAGGCTGGCTGAAACCAACTGTAATCTGATTCTTCCATTCCTATAACTGTGTCCATCTGCAGCTGTTCCACCTGGCAGAGGGAGAATTTAGATAGCGATTTTACTGTACATGATTTTATTTTTTAAGTCTCCTTGAGGGAGATCTTTAAATAAAAAATAACTGAATAGAAATAACTTTTGTATCTTTGTAAATGATTTGACATCTTGCTTCTTGTATTTTTCTGTGTCCTATTTGCATTCTTGTCTTTTATGCCAATTTAAAGGTTTAATAAATAAATAAATTTATTTGCTAACGATAACCAGGATTCTCCTTACCCAGACTTTGGAAACTCAATCCAATTTAGCTTCCAAATCCAGGTTAAAGTGGGAGCCCATCTTATTGTTGTTAGGACATAAAGTATCCTAAACCACAACTATGGCTGACAGAAGCATGACGGAAGGTGGGGCTCCCAATTTGCAACCACCAATTGCAGACAGGCACCATTTTGTCTAGACCGGCCCACTGTGAATATTAACAGCTCAGTTAGTGGAAGACACACACAAAGTTAAGTAAGCTGTGTCTGTGAGTGAGAGCTTAGTCTTCTTTACTTGCACCAAGATATCTGAACAGTTCAGTAGTTAAAGGGTCAAAATGTGTTATCACCTCAGTTCCATCTAATAAGTAATGTTTTTGCCAAACAAAACCAATTCCCAATAAATTCTCACTGTATTTGTGTGCTCCGATTTGATTTAGAGGCCTGTGGGGAGACACCATTTGGTAGCACAGGAACACAGAGGGGTAGGTGGTGCTGAGGAGAAAACAGAGCTCATGTGCCAGAAGTGTTATTGTGTCAGGTTGATTTATTGAGTGAGCTTCACTTCACCGAATGTTCCGAGATATTTATTTCCCTAAAGGCTCTGCAAAGATATGAACAGACCTGCATCCACAGATGTCATCATTGCTCATTTTACCGAGTCATGAAATTTGCTCAACTGCAATTTGTCCATCTAAAATTGCTGTAACAGGACAAAGTCAATAGTACCTTCCCACTCCAGAACCTCCTCTTATAAAATACTACTATCACCTTGGAACTTTATCACACAGTCTTAATCATGCGGCAACTTGAATACTGGGAGAAACCTAAGTGTAATCCTAAAAGCATTATTTGATTGTAAAACAGTATAACATGGAAAGGGGTTACATTCAAAATAAAGCAAAAACATTACTACAAAGTTGACAAAAGTAGACACCCTCAAATGGATTTGGAACTACGGTTGTCAGGTACCCCTTATTTGAGATATACTAAAACTCAAAATCACTCTAGTTTTCCCCACAGTATTCCTTCATTTCTGAAATTATCTGGTTATGCAGCACTGTGAGAGTGCGTGTATGTGTGAGCGAGTGCATATCATGTTACAGAGTATAAATAAGTAAAAAGACAACTTTTGAAAACCTTATAATCGATATTTTGAAAGTGGAGGAAACAGAAAGGGCAAAAAAGTAAAGCAGGTTCAAGGGTGGATGATTATGAGTAAATGTATCATATTTCTACCCTGCTTTTTTCCCTGTAAGGGCCCCCAACACTGTCCTGTAAATGCAATTGTTCACACTTCATTTAAATCACACAGATTTATTTAGTTGGAATATGAGCAAAAAGTATCAGAGATGCTAATAAGTGGATGAGACCATACATTTTCTAAACACATGGCCTTGCTTTCTTTTAACGAGGACGACTCTGCTATTTTACAAATACCAGGGCTTGGACGCGTTCAGAAAGACTGGTGTATTCCAAGGGTCTCAAACTGTGGGTCACGACCTGATTTTTGATGGATTGTGAAACTGACAAGGAAAATGTATTAAGCCCTATGGAATCTGAAACATAAAAGCATGTGAACATTTACTCGTAAGTAGGCAAATGTGCATCTATCCATTTCGAAAGGCAGGGCAAAGAGAAAGCAATGCCACCAGAATGTTCCTGATCCAATGAACATGGAACTCAACAAGCTTGAGAAGGAAGTTCCCCCTCCAAGCTGACAAGAAAAATGCACTGAACCCTATGGAAAGTCAAACCGAGCCACATGTGGGCATTTACTCATGAGTAGGCAACCATACCTTAGCTCTTGTCAGAGGCTAGAACACAAGGCCACCAGAATGGTCCCGGTTCAATTAATGTGTGGCTCAAACACTCCAGAATGCTGTCCGGTTCCTCCCACCCCCCACCCCCCACTGTATTAAAAAGGATTAAAACAGAGGCTTGAAGGCGCAGCTCCATTCTAACCACCTTTTCAGTGCTTATGCAGCTGCAAAGCATTCCTGAGGTTAGGGAACAAACTTTCCCTTGAGGAGGTCTCCGTGATTCCCCCCCCCCACACACACACACACACTGGATGCAGTACACAGCCCATTGGCATGGTTGCACTGGCGGTAAATTTGTTAGGATTGGGCTTTGAAACTTTTTTTATAGTCTCAGAATATATCTCAGAGGGGGGGTAGGCAACATGGGGCTCATGAGCTACCTGTTTTTCTGCAGGCGGTTTTTCTGCAGTAGCTTGCAGCCCTTTTCAGCTCAGAGCTGCAGTAGCAGCCACTGAACAGACAGAAAGGACCTGAGGAGATGGCCAGCCATGCTCTTTTCAGGTGCCACGCTGGAGCTTGTGAGCTGCTGGCCGGCATGTGCTTGAAGAAGTACTGGTGACTGCAGCCAGATGGGACAGTAGGAGAAGCAGCTTCTCCACTATGGTGAAAGACGGATCAGGCAAAGTGCGGAGGGAAAGGAAGGGAAGTGGAAGACGGCTCTCTCCCTTCCCTGGAGCATGATCCTGGGTGGGGGGCTTTCTTAGTTCTCCCACCCTCCAAAACATGGTCTGGCGACCTGCCCTGCTTCCTTGCTCTGGAGATTTTTTTTCTACAGTTAAATATGAGGAGGGGGATAGAAACTAGGACTGTACGGGCTATATTTATTAATGATTACAGTACTGCTGTATCTGTGTTGCTTCTTGGAAGGATCCCCTCTAGAATTTTATTTTATTTTTATTTATTTTTTGCAGTTAAATATTGGAGGGGAATCACAGTAGCTCTTAGTCATTTTGTTAAGGAGCTCACATATATCTGATGGTTGCTTACTCCTGTTTCAGAGTATTAGGACAATATTCCAATTCGCATCTAACGTTTTCAGTACAAATTACTATTCCTTCATACATGGTTCATGTTACTACATCATTTTGGTAGAGAGGAAGTACAGAGGAGTGTATTTTAAAAGACACAAGTGAAAGCAATGGTAAAATGCTTAACCAGAAAAAAAATGTGATCCCTGCCATTACAGAATGTGGTTCTGCCATTTTGGAAGTCTCCTCCATCACCCTAAAAAAAAGAGCTTAGAAAATAATATGCACAATACAAAGCTCCTTTGTTAAATGCTTACCAATGCTATTACCAATCAAGGAAGCTACATTCTATAGTAGCTTAATACATAGAAGAGTCCCTTTGACATTTCCAAATAAAGAGAGTAAAAGAAACCATTTCATGTAAAGGTGTACAAAAATTATTATAATATTGGCTAAAAGCAGGACAATACATTAATAAACAGATTAATACAGCCTAAGCACCTGTTAAGAAAAAGAACTTCATACAAAATAATCTTTATCATGCAGCAAAAGGGGAAGTTTATTGAAGCAGGCGCATCAAATAAAACCTATGTTAGCATCCTATGACAGAATATGCTGGCTTATTTAAATATGTTAATATTTCTCATTATGCAATTAACAATAACCTTCATCCATTTGTGAAAAACATTTTGCCAAGCATGCACATAAAAAATTAGCAAGTGAAGCAAAATCACCTTAATTTGCTTTGGACCAGCAAATAACCAACTAATTTGCAGAAATCCCTGCCAAGCACTCATATTAAATGCTTCATGCTTATTTTATGACCTCTGCTGCTTCTCTCCTTCCCAGGCCCTGAATCATATGATCATTAACATATTGCAAGGTCTGAAACTTTATTTTTTACATTCTTTAATTAATGCCTGTTTATAGAGGGCCATAGGACTTCAGATCCAGTTAATGAAACTTCTCTCCCCCAGGCCCCTGGAGCCCAATAGAGAGCTTTCTCCTCTGTTGTTTTAGTAGCTTTTTTCCAACTGTTTGTTTATACACACTTAATTGATCTCTTTAGTCCCAGAAGCATTCCAGAGACACAACCTGTTCCAAGGCAAGCTCAAGTCCCCCCCCCCTTTTATATAAAAGCCCTGATTGCCCAAGGTTATCAGTTTTAATTTGAAAGTTGAAGATTCAGCTTTATTTACACTGTCTAAAAGACAAAATTGATATGGGCCCCGAAGTATTCTGGTTTCACAGGGCAGCTACAAACACACACTGTATATAATTATTTTGATGTAGAACTAAGTAATTACTAAACGCTGCTATGTCTTGTTTTATTGCATTTAAGAAACTCACTGTTCATAACAAGTTGAAAATAAGAACAAATCAGACTGCCAATGCATGAAATGTTCATGGCTCTTCAATTTACATTTTACATATTCCCTATGACAAGACTTTCTATTATGCTATTCTCTTTTTGCCTAACATAATTAAATTAAAAAAGTAATTGGATGGTGCTGCACATTGCTGCAATGTCTTAATCACATAGACAAACAGTTTTACAATAGCTTACACCATTTGCCACATGGGGCAATGGCATCATTGTACCAGGCTATAAACTAAAGAGAGATATCACATACCAGCTACCAGGCACTGTGCTGAATCTCTTGGTGACTGCTTGTGAAAACAGAAGAGAGAAGTACATTTACTATCTTGATTGGCAACTCCATGTCTGAATTCTTAATTAACTACAAGTGACCAAAGCTGCCAACAGATGAAGGAGAGGTATTTGTGGTTATAGAAATGTCATTACACACACACACACACACACACACACACACACACACCCCTACCTAATTTGGTTTCTAGCTCTAACAATCCATTATCAAAAAAGGCAAGAGTTTATAGCAACAATGCTTTCAATGAAATCCCGAACTACAAATAAATTAGCAGAATTGTTGAAAACTAAACTGGAAACCCTCAAGACTACCAATATACAATAAGGAAGTTATACGATGAAAAGTCTGGGTACATCTCCAAGAGCACCTTTGGCAGATTTCACTTTTTAATTCAGTGCTTTATTCTAATTACCTGGGTTGACATTTATGAACTTTCATGTCACAAATACTATTGGCAGCCCAATTCCAACCTGTGCTGGAACAGGCAGGCCTGTACTGTATCCAGCGCAGGTTAGAAGGTGGCTGTGGAGCAACTCTGATCTGCACCAGCAAAATCACTGATGCAAATCCAGCCGGCTCGTATAAGGCCAATCGGGCCAGGGACAAGGGTTAGGACCTGGCCTAAGGTGCAGAAGATGGTCCCACTCACTTCCCAGGCCTGCTCCACCCCCCCCCCCCCCCCCCCACCACCCCAAAACTCCCTCATTTGTCCTCCCCTCTTCTCTCCAACTCCCTGCACCAGCCTGCGTCTGCCAGCACTTCCTCCATCTAGGTAGTGCCTGGATACAGCCTCCAAGAGCCAGCACACATCTCTGTGCTGGTTCAGTCTTCTCGAAAGATGATGAGAATGTGCGTTATGGCACTTCTAGGTCGGTGCAAGGGACATGCGCCAGCCCATTTCCTCCTCTGGATTGCATCCTAAATTGTTCACATCATTGTGTCTTATAAGCTCTCCAATTTGTCAAAAGCCAAAGAATTAAAACAGTGTCTTGACTTGTCACCATCTCCCACTATCTTAAAATGGGGAAGTGTGCCTTTGAATCACGCCCTCAGAGGAAATGTAGGAAAAATATAGTGATGTTGGAACCCTTAAATAGATCCCTCCTATGCAATTCCCCATGTTGCAGTGATTTTTCCAGGTGGAAAGTCAGTTTTTCTTCATAGAGCTCCAGAGGGATCTCTCCAAACTGGGGGAATGGGCAGCAAAATGGCAGATGTGTTTCAATGTACACAAGTGTAAAGTGATGCACACTGGGGCAAAAAAATCAAAACTTCACATATAGGCTAATGGGTTCAGAGCAGTCTGATACGGATCAGGAGAGAGATCTTGGGGTGCTAGTGGACAACTCGATGAAGTGTTGACCCAGCAGCAGTTGAAAGTGTGCAGAAGTGGTGAAGAAGGCCAGTTCCATGCTTGGGATAATTAAAAACAGGGTAGAGAATAGAACCAATATTATTATGCCATTGTGCAAATCAATGGAACGGCCACACCTGGCGTACTGTATACCAGTGGTCCTCAAACCTTTTAGACCAGGACCCGCTTTTTAGAATGGCACTCATGTTGGGACCCACCAGAAGTGATATCATTAACCTGCAAGTGATGTCACAGCTGGAAGTGCCATCATCGAGCAGAAAGTGCTGTCAGTGTGACGTGATCAAATGACACTCCTAGAATGCAAACTGGCATTCTTGGACTGAAGCAAATGCCAGACCATGAAACATCTTTGACAGAAAGCAAAATTAGAACAATATATTATGTAAAAGCACTGAACTAAAAACAATTTTTTAAAAAATCTCACTTGAAAATTTAAACTGTTAGCATGTATAAAAGGAATATAGCAAGAATAAGGTCTGCAGTTTCCAAAATGGCTGCTCCCAGCTTTCTGCAATCCACCTGACATCAGGTAGCGACCCACCAAGTGGGTCCCGATCCACAGTTTGAATAACACTGTATACAGTTCTGGTTACCATATCTCAACAAGGACCTAGTGGTGGAGAAGGTGCAGAAGATAGCAACCAAGATGATTACTGGCTAGGATACCTCCCTTACAAGAAAAGGCTATAGCATTTGGTGTTCTTCGATCTAGGGGAAAAAAGGCGCCTGAGGGAGGACATGATTGAGGCATTCCAAATTACATGGGATGGATACAGTGATTTTTTTTGCCTCTCTCACAATACCACAACCAGGAGACATCCCCAAAAACTGATCCAACAGGGCTCTTCTTATGACCTTCAGATGGGCAATTTGCATTACATTTCTTCCTTCTTACATCTTTTCTTACTTAGATATTTGATTAGCATCATTCAAGAGCAGGACCTTTGCTGCTGTGGAATGGTCTCAAGAGCGTAGTTGATGGGAAGGACCAGGGGGGAAAAAAGCAGCACTAGGATTTCTCTACAGCAGGATCAGTGACATCTTCAGCAGAAACCGGAAACTCTCCTGAAACTTTTTCAAAGGAAGTGAGCTTAGAAGAAGCTTCATAGGAAATCAGCAGAAATTTAGCTAGGTGCATAAGATATGCATACAACATGGGGAAAGGAAGGGGGCAAATGAGAGAAGATCATGCCCCCAAGGCAGTGGGGGGGGTGGGTTGTTAACTTCTTTAGATGAACTACTCAAGAGGACCAGTAATGGAAAGTGGAGCACACTCTAATAAACCATATTTAATTGGGATATTTTTATCCCACTTAATTTTTTTTACAAATAGGTGTCGTCATTCCCATATCCATGGATCCAGTATCCACAGTTTCAATTATCCACAGTTCAAAAAAAATTTTCTCATTGCACCTATTACTTGTCTGCTTGCAATTGCAGCATTCCTGTTGATGTTCCTGGGTCTCGCTGGCTCTTTGACCTCAAAATGGAATCTGGACGCACTCACAGGAAATGAGGCAGAGGACTGAAAGGAATGTGATGTTTATCATAGAGTTCAAAAAGCTTGGCATCACATTCTTTTTAGCCCTCTGCCTGCAAGTGTTTCCAGAGTCCATTCTGCAGTCAGTGAAGAAACTGTGGCAGGAACTGTCCAGGAACTGTGACAGGCAGTCTGCAAACACAAGCAGATAAGTAATTCGCGTGGCTGGGGGTGGGGGATTTTTGAACTTCCTGTATGGTTCCCATTTATCAGCGGTTTCTGTATCTGCAAGGGAGGGGGAAACATATACCCTGTGGATATGGGGGATTCCTGGATTTGTTTTAAACTATCACATCCCATTCCCAGAGTTCCCCCCCCCCCAAGCGTATCTCATATAATGATACACATTTTAAAATAGAAGTGGCAGGAGAAGAAAACAGTAATAAAGACCTTTACGGTTGGGGGTAGTGGTTGCAAAGTCTTAGATTATAGCTGTGGGGGTGTCATGACAAGCTCCTACATCTCAGCGTTTACCACTACTTCTCCCTTAAGAAGGGATGTGGTGGTGCTGCGGGTTAAACCACTGCTGCTGGGCTTTCTGACTGGAAGGTTGGGAGTTCGAGACCACACAACACAGTGAGCTCCCAGCTCCTGCTTGTCCCAGCTCCTGCCAACCTAGCAGTTTGCAAGCACCTAAAAATGCAAGTAGATAAACGGGGACCACTTCGGTGGGAAGGTAATAGCATTCTTTGCACTATAGCATATATACATGCTGGCCACATGATCACGGAAGCCTGTCCTCAGACAAATGCCAGCTCTACAGGCTTAGAAACAGAGATGAGCACAGCCCCCTACAGTCAGTCATGACTAGACCATCCAGTTGTGGGGAAACCTTTACCTCCTTTAGGAAGGACACAGAGCTAGTTGCCAGGTGATTTTTTTTTTTTATTCTGCCAGACTTCCATGGAGCATTCTCATTGCTTATGATGCTCTTCTTTATTGCTTTTAGCTGCTTTGTTTTCTAATTTTTTTTCAAGTTATGCTTTTGCTAGTTGTGCATTTTTGTGTCTTGAAGGTCCTCTGGTTAAAAGGCAGTTTTAAAATGGGTGGGGAAAAAAGAACAAAATAACTGCCTTTTTAACCAGCAATGAGAATTTAAGCAAAAAAACAAACAAAACCCTCTTCCTTTTCCCACCTGGCTTTTACCTCTTTGGCTGAATTTATATGTCATTTTTGAAGTAAAACACACACCTGTTGATTTTTTAAACAAATCTTCATTTCATCTGTGTACAACAGCCCATGAGAAACACCAAGATTTAACCATTAAGAAAATGAATTGCTAATTAAAACTGATGCACCAAACTGCAAGAATACACAGTATCTACATACTTACCCTATATACTCATTTATAAGTCTAAACATTTATGCCTGTAAATTTACCCTAAAAACATGGATCAACTTGGTCAATATGATTAATAGAGTTTCTAACAGCAGCTGGGGGAGGGGGCTAGGCTAAGAAGCAGAAAGCAGGGGGTGGTAGAAAAACGAAAGCAATTTTACTTACCAGTAATTGTTCACAGGCACCAACAAACAGCAAGCAAAAAA
>JAJKFI010000191.1:517235-542985 GCA_029204185.1 Lerista edwardsae | reverse complement strand
TAAGTCATTTTTAAATAATTTCATAACCCCCCTCCAAGTTTTACCCTCGACTTATCCATGGCCAAATTCTATGAGGTTTTTTTCCCTTAAAACTTCCCTTCAACTTATCCATGAGATTCTTATACACTAGTATACACAGTAAGTGACCATGGATATAGGCAGCTTGCATGAGTAGGGTTGCTAACATCTTTCAGTACTGCTCCCGTGCCTTGAACATGAGACCTATCAAACATAGATACACATGCATGCACACATAAAACCGTTTTTTTCCTAGTATAGAGGAGATGCAATAATGGGGAAAACTTCATTTGCCTGATATCTGCAGGTCAACCTAATGTTAAAGACAAGATCTAAGGCTAATTTAAAACAACTACATGAAACTGGCAAGCTTACATGCAAGTATTGCCTCTACACCTACAATATGCAATATCTTGTTACTTGGCCACTAGTGGTCAAACATACAGCTGTCCTATAATGTGTGACGTATTTTGTGAGCATATCAATTCACTCAATTCAGAGATCACACAACTCTCAATTCAGAGATCACACAAAATCATGGTTAAGGAAGTTTAACTATGGCATGATAGCCCGACTGACCAACCGTGGTCTGATTCATTTCAGTAAGCAAACCATAAGCAAGATTTGAATTTGTTAGCTAATTAATGTGATAAATTTGGTTTGATATGATTTGATAAGCCATGGCTATAGCTATTGCTCCACCCTCTGCTCCAAAAACAGGGGTGTTAAGACAGAAAATGAAAGCAGACAAGCAGCCCCAAACCATAGGTTTCCTGTATTTTTTTTAACCATGGGGTGAATACAGTGGTTCCCAACCTGGAGGTCGAAAACCCCAAGGAGGTCACAAACTGATTTTCAGGGGGTCTCAAAGACAACCATCTTCAGACAACCATCCTTCAAACAATCATCTTAAAAAGTTGGGCGCAACCATCTTGGAAGCTTCCTTTTGGCTAGGGAAGAGGCTTCTTCATTAAACTGCCACTTCCTCAAAGCTTGTGGCTGAGGGAAATTAGACTTGCTATGGGACCGTTTCAGTATGTGCATATGCATGTGATGAAGTTTCTCCCAGATCTCTTTCCGAGGGAGCATTTCCAGCGGTGGGATCTACAAATGACTTGGGGGGACAGAGGGCGGGACTTAGGCGGGACTACCATTTGATTGGCAGCCCGTCCGTGCACTTCCACTTTCGTTCCGCTCACCCCGCGGCCATCCCTGGCCTCGGAGGGGGTGCCTGCTCGCCTGGGGGGGGGAGGGCCACTCAATCAATAAAGTGTGATTTATTGAAACAAGAACTTCACTTCCTCCTGTATGACATCACTTCCAGCCCTAAGCTTTAGGGGGATCCTGACAGGTTGTTATACCTAAAAAGGGGGTCCCAGTACAAAATCAGTTGGGAACCACTGGGTTAAAATGAAGTCTAAACAGAGTCAAAGTAAGTTGCATGTAAAGTGGCTTTCAAGTTAAGCATAAACTGAACGTCAATGAAGTGAAGATTCCTTCCCAGATCAATAGCAGTGGGGGCACAGGAGATTTGTGCTAAACTCCTCCTTGCTGAAATCTGTAGGATTTGCCCTGAAGGCATAACATTTTAGTAGTTACTACTGTATTTTTGCAAAATTCTTCTTCCTAAATATGGGACTTAGTTACTCCCATGTTAATGAAGAAAAAAATTGCAAAAATGCATACATAAAATGAGGGCATCTCTAAAAATAAACTCAGAAAAAATGATTAGGTCATAAGAAGTAATAGTAGTATTTCATAACAGCTTAAAAAAGAACAATTCACCCATTCTGCATAAGCCAAAGCAAACAGAAGCTAAAAGAAATCTTTATGATATAATCATTCATCTACTGAAAGTTTATCTTTTAAATCGCAGAAATGTACAATTCAAGGTGACAGACTTAATGATTGACAATTTACAATGCCTTCATGAGAAAGCAAGCCAATCAAAGGTGTGCTTCCATACTGCTTGCCTTATTTTTTCTAATAGATCAGTTTCTGTAGAGTTTTACTGATTAGGAAAATATGCACACAGTAAGCAAACACCATTCTCATCCCTATCTACTCCAAACTTGAAAACGCCCCCCTCCCCCCCCCCCCGCCCGCCCACTTTCCCATTTTGCTGTTGTGCTGTTCAAAAATAAAAGTCATCCTTTTGGAGGGGTGAAGACTGGGAATAATCATCAGAAGACGGTCACAAAGAATTATAGGGGTCTTTTGCTCAGCTAAAGCGGGGGAGGGAATATTTCCAAAGGTTTGGAATCCTGAAACCTGTAAACAAAATCTGTGGAGCAGATAAAATTTTAAATGGCACAATGCAATTAAAGCTGAATTCAATTTGAGTGCACCCCTGTCCATCTGTCAGAGAGAAACAAAAGCTGAGAAGCTCCATTATTGCTGAATCCCTGCTCTTGTTAATTTGCTTGCTGAGAGATTTCAATTTCTAGGAAGTGCACAAATTAGTGTGCAGGCAGGGCTAGATCCTCAGTAAGTATAAGCAGATGGTGGAAATCAGCCCTAATCAAGTGGCCAAAGCTTTCCCCCTCCCTGTCTGATTAAGGTATTTTAATCCTTTCCCATTGCCTGCTTTTAAAACAAATATTCAGGAGAGGTTTCCTTTAATATTCAGTGTTCTTTAATAAGCTGAAACAGAATTTCTGAGCAAAGAAATCTTTATTCAATTTTTTTGTACTATCCAATGTCCAACAAGATTTGTATTGGGCACTGCTAAATTACCTTCATACTGGTGGTGGTTGTCTAAAAAAGTATTGGCCTTTAAGCTATTAATGCATTTTATTTGTTGCACTACTGTGTTTCTTTTTCCTTAAGGGGAGAAGGACACAGTAAATGTCCTTCAGTAATGTCCACAGTAAATGTCCTGAAAATGTTTCAGACACAGTACAGCAACATTATATTTAGCTGTGCAACACTGCATTGTGAGCTATTTTTAACAAGTAGTATACAAATATTCATAATTGTGAATCTTCTCGGCAGAAGATTTAGCCGAGAGGGTTAATGCCTCCGTTTGCCCGAAGATAACAACTGAAGATCTCAAGGTCGTGAGCTCGAGACTCCTGGAAGTCTGTGTGAGCGGCAGACCTTGCAAACTGCGGCTGATTAAAAGCTGAGTTTCAGCTGCCTCGTGGGAGGAGGAGTGTGCTGAACGCAGCTGCGTCTCTGGTGAGAGCAGGGAAGCCTCATCAGCCAGCAGACGACAGATGGGTGGCTAAAGAAAGAAGGCTAAATCCAGAAAGAAAGATCTGTTTGAGTGTTGTTCTTGAAAGATAGAACATTCTGTAAATTGTAAAAACCTTCGGGTTTGTGAAAAGTCTGCCTATGTAAACCGCCTTGAGTTGTAATCATTAGAGAAATCTAGTGACTTTAAGAAAGGCGGTATATAAATACATGTATTATTATTATTATTATTATTATTATTATTATTATTATTATTATAATGATTTGCACAAAATAATGCAGCTTTCAGAGCAAAAAGACATCCCATATTTATACTAGCATCAGCCTCATAGGTCTTACCTACAAAGATAATGTTCATATACATCATCCTAACACTGGCTGCCAATCTTCTGTATTGTAGCCCATGATTTCATAAACTGTGACATTGTGCCAGTGTGTCAAGTAGATCCACTTTGAAGCCAAGTGAGACAACATGTAATAGTGGGCAAGGCCATTGCCGTCAGATGCATCTGGCCACATGCTTCACAAAAACTAACAAAGATGACCCTTTTCCTGCTGACCCTCAGCAAGCAGGAGGAGAATCAGAGACAACTGAAATAGTTCAGTGGATAGTATACCGGAAGGGAGTGAGAGGCAGTTGCATCCTTTTCAGTTCACCCAACTCAATGTGAGCCTTTCAATCAGCATCAAGGGCAGGTGGCCCAATAGTTACCGTTTGTATAGTTCTTGGCATGTACTAAGTACACCACAAATGTTACCTTAACACATCTTCCGAGAAAGCCAGGATGGTGTAGTGACTCGGGAGCTGGACTAAGGCCTAGAAGATCCAGGTTCAAACACCCACTCAGCCACAAAGTTTTCTGGGTGACCTTGGGCCACTCATTCTCTCTCAGCCTCACCTACCTCACAGGGTTGTTATGAAGGCAAAAAGAAGGGTAGGAACTATGTACACCAGTGGTTCTCAAAGCTTTTAGTGCCCACTTTTTAGAATGACAATCTGTCTGGGACTCTCCAGAAGTGATGTCATGGATAGAAACGTGTCATTGTTATATCAGAGCTTATTGTTTTCCGAGAATGCAGCCATTAATTGGGTTATTTCTCAGCCATTTTCCAACAACAAAGTGAATCAGAAAAAAAGCCTAGCTAGGCTAGTCAGAGCAGGAGGTCTGGTCTAGAGGGTAGAGCTGCCATTAAGCCCAAATATAAAGGTTGCCAGTTTGAGAGCACTAGAAGCTTCTGTGAGCTGCAAAACCTTGAGAACATGACTGATAAGCTCTGAGCTGAGCTGTCTCCAGTTGCATGTGAGGGAGTTGTGCTGGGCCAGCTATTAATCTGGTGAGAGCGAAGAAGCCATCTATCAACTATTTATCAGCCAGTGTGGAGGCAACCACAAGGAAAGATGGGATTCCTCAGAGTTTAGAAAAAAGCCTGCCTATGTGAAATGCCTGAAATTAATGTCAAAGGAGCAATCCAATGGTTAAGAAAGGCGGTATATATAAATATCAGTATTAGTATCATTTACAAGCAAAATAACCATACCATCTTTCCAATGTCCAATATTCCCATATTTTCAATGATGGCTATCCTAGGTGCTTTGAGATCAACCTAAAATTGGTTCATGACTTACCTAGTGGGTCCTTACCCACAGTTTGAGATGCACTGATGTACACCACCCTGAGTACACTCTATCTAAGGATAGAGGAAGGGTTGTGTTAAAAATGTGAAAAATAAATAAAATCCTACAACCCTGTAAAGATTTGGTGGGCAATTGTGGGCCAGGAATCAAAGCACATTTGCCTGCAAGGTCAATTGTCCAAACCTTGCAGGGACTGTTGTTCAGTGGTGGGATTCAGGGGGTTCGCTCAGGTTCTATAGAACCGGTTGTTAAATGGCCGGGCCCCACCCACTCGCTTACCTCGGCTATGACATCATAGAACTGGTTGCTAATTTATTTGAATCCCACCACTGCTGTTGTTCATTATGCGTTCTACAGAAAGAATTCTGTAACTTGGTGCTTCCAGTAAAACTACAGCATTATGATCTGGTAATCCTAAAAAAGTATCAAGGACAAAGAAACAAAAGAGAATAACTACATTTCACATACAAATGAGATTGATTCTTGGCTACATGCAACTAGGAAATATTATTGAAAGTAAAGCTAGTGGAAGATTATATAATAATCTGGCCACTTCAACATCCATTCCATTGCTCAAGCACTTTCCAAGGCAATTTTATACAGATTTTAGCAGTGAATTCCACTGAGTTCAACAGGACCTAGAAGTAAACATATATAGAATTGGGCTACACATTGATTGCAAGGTCATTTCACTTAGTTTGGAAAGGGATAGGCTGATACAGTGTACTTTAAATTAAAACATCATTTTGAACTTCATAGTATATCCATTTCAATGGAGTAAAAATCATCGTTCATTATGCAAAGTAAAATTTTCACTAATCATGGTTATTATTATTATTATTATTATAAATAATAATAGTATTTATATACCGCTTGCTTGGTCATTGGATTGCTTTTTTGACTTTAATTCAAGGCAGTTTACATAGGCAGGCTTTTTTCTAAATCCCAAGGGGTTTTTACAAATCAAAAAAAAGTTCTAATCTTTCAAGAACTGCCACATTCGGATGGAACTTTCATAGTCGAGTGTTCCTTGCTGGCCACACTGGCTGATAAACGGCTTCTTTGCGCTCACCAAAGAAACAGCTGGCCCAGAACAACTCCTGTCTCACAGGCAACTGGAGACAGCTCAGCGCTTATCAGACAAATTCTCAAGGTCTGTCACTCACGGAAGCTTCCAGTGTTCTCAAACTGGCGACCTTCGGATCTTATCTTCAAGCATAATGGCAACTCTACCCTCTCGACTAGACCTCCAGTCTAGTTACTAGACTGGAGGTCTAGTCGAGTCTAGTTATCAGTCTACTAGACCTCCAGGTTAAAGGAGCATGAACTTCACTGTTTCAGGAAATTTTGAATGTTGATGTTCCTTATATAATAGTTTATGCCAACTACACAGTGGCCCTTGTTATCTACGCAGGTTCCTCTCCCAGAACCCCCGCAAATACCAAAGTCTGATGATGCTTATATCCACAAATTTGGGCACCCCAAACATGACCAGCACATGCCATCTCCCTGACCCTGAATGCCTGTTTTGCCAAAGAAACACAACTACTGGTTTCTTGGGGAAACTGGAAGTGACAAGGGCATAAAAACATCACTTTTTCACTGAGAACCGAACACAGTATGGGGCTTTTGCCAGAAATGAGCATCCTGAGGATCTGGGAGGCTGCACATGGTCTCCTCGAACTTCAGATAACCTTCCAGCCTCACCGGAGAACAGCTCTGGTCTGGTTCTGAAGATCCAAGTGGGCCCAAATCCACAAGTTTAGAACCAATTGATTATTAAATCCAAGGGTACTGAATCCATGGATAATGAGTGCCCACTGTATCTAAAATAGAATACTAGCACTCATTCCTCTCAGTAAAATGGGAAAATTTCAGATGCAGAGGTTAGAGCCTAACAATAAAAAACTAGTTAAGACTATTTCTAGTTAAGACTATTGCAACTACATAGATATAAACCATTTTTTGTCTAACTGAAAATAATTTTAATAAGACAACAGTTTACTGGCCTATCCAGCTTTCCAGCGATGATGCAGCCACGCTAATGGATAAAAATGATTATCCACATCTGATTAAAAAATAAGGCTCCTATGATTATACAAAAGTAAGCAATCTGATAGAATGGCTGGATTAAAAATGAATTCTAGATATTTTAGTCCATAAGGGAGGAAGGATTATTTCCATTTGTTAGAGAAATTTTGCCAGATTTCAATATTACAGAGACATTCTTATTTTTCAGGATATAGGATTACTGTATATACTTGTGTATAAGTCGATCTCATGGATAAGTCAAGGGTACGTTTTAAGCCAAAAATCATGGAATTTGCCAAGCCCCGTGGATAAATTGAGGGGCAAACTTAAGGGTATTATATCTGCAATTCTTTGAATTAGATCATTTTGCCTGATTTTACCCAACAACAGATTCTGACAATGATCTACCAATAATTGTTACCTACAAACTCTGCATGCAATCTACCTATTTATTAAAGTGCAGGGAAAAAACAAAATAAAACAGCAACATAACAAGCAACTATTAAACCAGTTGTTCCCAAACCTTTTTGCACTGTTCTAGCACTGGCTAGAATGCATTAAGCATATATGTCTGGAATAGAGGAATGCATGTTGAGCTCAGTTTACCTGCTTGCAGAGCCCTTTACATGCTTGAGCTGGCTTCTGCAGGGATAACTGTTGTGCCAAATTCTCTCTCTGCAATTTTATGTTCACAGTAGTCCAAATAGCTTTCGTTCTATCATCCAAAACCACCTTAGTTTTACACAAGGCACTACTAAACCCCACCATCCATGAGAAGGCAAAATGCAGTCAGCTTGCCTGCTCAGCCACAAAGGTCCTCCTTCCATCTCCAGTTGGTGACTCCAGGGGCATGGCAGCCACACAATAATTCCACACAGTCTCCAAGAGCACCCTTAGTTCCAACCACAATCCCAATCCAGTCCTATTTCCCATCCACCACCCTTTCCCACCACTCTACACCAACATCACCGATCCTCCCAGGAGCTCATTTTATCCCCAGGGTCTTTGTTATCCCTAATTGGATGCAGCTGTGAACCAGCTGTAGGCAAAAGGCTCTGGGTTAACCCTGTAATTCCTAGCTGATTTGGACAATGGGCCACAGCTGATACCATTCCCTACCTCCTCGGGGTTATTTTCCACAATTTCCATAATGATTACCCCACCCCATAAGTTGGTTTGTTATTTTCTTGCAAGGAAAAGGCAGGATGGGTGTTGCCTCCTCTTCCCTCAGATTCTCCTATATACCTTGAGAGAAGAGCAGCCTGGGAGTAATACTTGGGAGTAATAAAACAGCCCGTTTCTCTCCCCCCCCACCATAGTTTGCACAGTACCTCAGCAACACAGCCATCTGGAACAAAAGACAGCACATAGTCTGAAAGCTCATCTTGAAATTTTCCAAGCAGCCTGTTTACCTTTTGCAAGTGAATGTACAATCCTCCCATGTAAAGGTTGAAGAGCCTTGCTGAATTCAGCTCATATGCTGCAGTAATCACTTGCTTACTCACAAGTAAAAGCAACCCTGTAGCTCCATTTCACTTTCAACTCCATTTCAATACTTCTCAGCTTAGAGGAAGGGACTTCCTTCTCAAGTGTTTTTGGTGCCTACGTTCATCAGATCTGGACCATTCTGGCAGCATTGCATTCCTCTCAGCCTCACCTTTCCAACACACCATGGCATGGCCACCTATTCACAAGTAAACATGCACTGTGGCTCAGATTCACTTTCCATAGGACTCCATTCATTTTCCTCAGCTGCTGCTGCTCAGCCTTGAGCATGCTCAGAAGGCTCTGTAGCTCCCTGGCTTACAAATGTAGGAACAGCTCAGCCATCCACCCATCGTGTGACTTTAAGGTATTTACTGTGTTCCCCCAAATATAAGTCGGTCCAGGTTTTTCTAATCAATTTTTAGGCATAAATTTTTTGACTTATACATGAGTATATACAGTAAATAGAAGAGACAAGAAGGGAGAAAAGAACATTAAAGCAAAATAGAAAACATAAAGACTAGTGCAGATACAAAATTCTCTATCTTTTAACCATGGATGGCAAATTCAAAATGAACCACAGACACTAATGTTCTCTGCTTTTCTCCACATCACTATCTGCACAGGTTTCTCCTTTTCGGAGCTAAACATAATAAGTATTGCGTGTGCATCTATTTTAATGTTCACATTAAAATAGGACCTCATGGCCCAGCACACAGGTAGGTTTTAAATTAAAGGCATGTCCCGGTATCTGCTGGGGTTCTGTTCTGGACTCTCCCTTGGATACCTGAAACCATGGATACTGGGGACGCCTTTTTAAATATAGGAGAATATTAGTGGTTTTGCTGCAACAAGGTAGAATAGGTTTGTTTAATGTTCCCCCATCTTTTTAATAGGAGTCCATGTATCCATGGAATCCGTGGATAACTGAAACAGTGGATACGCAATAAGTGGATACTGGGCATGCCTGCACTTGTCGTCATTATCTTGAGGCTACCAAGAACAATAGCCCTAGCTAGCTGCTGAGTCTTGCATGCGCCAGATTTATTCAAGCCTACCTGATCATGTCAGAGGGTCACTAGAAATGTCCAAGTGGTCATAAATCACCCAAGAGGATCACCATAAAACATAACCGAAACTCTGATTCCAAGAACCAAGAAGTCCAAGAATTATCTTGAGTGTTCTGATCTGGCACCCTCAAAATTAAGATGCAATCCTAACCAGCAAAATTTGGCAGACACCGTAAAGTATGTTTGGACCAATCTCAGGGTGCAATCCTATGCAGCGCTGGAATGGCGAGGCCGACTCAGCAGCGCCATATCCAACGCTACGTAGGAGAGCCTGGAGGCCCCCCCCCCGGCAAGGGAGCGTTCACTCCCTTACTGTAGGGGAGGCTCCAGCCTCCCTTATGTGCTCCTCAAATCTGCACCCGCTAAAGAGCAGGCGCAGATCCAAGGAGACCGTGCGACCCAAATCAGAGCCATAACCCATTTGGCCACCTCCCAAGCCTGCCCAAGTCCCATCCCCACCTCTCCCCCTCCTATCCCTGTGCTGCCTCGGCACAGAGCCTCCCTCACGCCGACCAGCTTCAGTCAGCTGAGAGAGGCTCAGCATGGGTGCAGCAGGCAGCGCTGGCCCTGGTGCTTGAGCGCCGACGTGGGGGGGGCTGCTAGGTGCCCCTGAATCGGCGCTAAAGCCTTAGCGCTGACACAACAACACTGTGTCAGCGCTGTGCCTGATAGGATGGCACTGCCCGAGTCAGAGAGGCCAGCACGCAGACATGCGCCATCCTCCCTAACACCAAGAGTGCTTCAAACATGCTTTATGGTGGCCCTTGTTTGTAACCCTAGCCCAACTTTGCTGGCCTAACTCCAGGTTATGATTGCTCTCAATCTGTCAGTTCCACCCACCTCACTGGGGATCAGAGGTTCATAATGACATATAGAAAGTTAAGGCCCTGAGTAAGTTCATATTGGGATATGAAAGCTAAATGTATAAGCGATTATTTTGGCTGTAATAATCTATTTTTGCCAAGATCCGCACCTGAGAACTTCAACATTAAACCTAATACCCAGATTGCTTCTTTTAACTCCTTTGTTTTATCCAATTTTTAAAATAACCTTCTTAGTGCTTTAATAAATTTTCATTCACTTTTATTAACTTCTCAACTGCCTATTTTGGGGAAAGTAGGGGTCCATTACACCTACTTTAGAGAGTTTCCTCAGCAGTGCCAAGACGAAGTAGAGGAACAGGATTCCTAGAGCATCCTGGTCATCAGAGCAGAGAGTGATAGCACCAACAGCCCTGGAAGGTAGGTAAGCCTGCCCTTGAGTCTTCTGACACTTACCTGCCTCAGAGAGCTAGGTTGGCTCTAGGGTTTTAAGGAGGACACTGGAAAACCAACAGAGTTCATTACTTCCAAAGTCCATTAAATGGAAAAGATTCACCGTAATATTTCAGTACAAAAATACAGGAACCATAACACAATGGGCTGCTGTGTCGACTTCAAGACAGAGTTCTGTGTTAGATTGCGGCAAGACCCTCTTATTGACTTTTGCAGTTCTAATAACTTTTCTAGTATTCTCAACGATACAGACCAAGGTACAAAGTTTTGAAAATTAAAACTATCAACAAATAAAACTAAACCTTCCCACTGAACATTTTCAAGAGTTCACTCCTTTATCTGAAAAAGGGAATGGGAGAATAAGATGCGAAATAAGACTAATTAGGTAAAAGTTTAAAAATGCAACCTGAGAAAAGACTTACAAGGAATATAAACTACATTGGGAGGGAGGTCTGTAGATGTCAATCAATAACAAAATGCAAACTGTCAAGCTTGCTTTGCTAACAAACTGTCACATCAACAATATGCAGTTAATGACTACAAATTAACTGTATACCAGATGCTTGACACTTTGTTATGACACTTAGCAAGCTAGTTGACATTTGGGGGGATCAAAGCTCCATTAATTATACTTTGTATAACATGTACAACCTTTATGCTAATGTCCAAATATTCCTTAAAGTGAGACTGTAAATAGCAAATGCAGCTTTTGGACCTTTGAAACATTCCTTAAGGATGTATACTTGGGGCCCATACTGAGTTTTATCACCTAGCCTAAAATGAACCTTCCCTTTAAACATCCTGTAGTACTGGTACTCATTCTCCACTAAAATGCAGCATGCATGAATAATGTATTTTCAAGCTGTGGAAACAAGATCCACAACTGACCAAGGCAGTTGTACATTATAAAGTTACAAAATAAAACTTTCTGAAAAGACTGCATCCATGGTAACTGCACCAATTACTTTACTGTAACGAAGTAAATGAGAATTTCAAATAATGTACTTTCAAACACAGAAAGTCCATCCCCTTAATTACAGTAGTTCAGATCAGATAAATAGAAATGGAGAACAGACAAACTACTACTGGTTAACAATTGTAATGGTTAGGTTGTGAAACAAAGATGTGGTCTACAGTTCAAGATTTTGGATGCAGTTGGCATATTTTATTAATCAAAACCACAGACAAACATATAGAGGACAAAAGCTGTGAGTCCTGACTCAATTGTCTGGATTAAGCAGTTCCAATGATAACTATAGTCATTAGACTATTGTGAAGATATAGCAAATCACGTCTTTTTTTCCTCATTGCCAAGACCAACATCTGCCAAGTTAGTAGAGTGTTTAGGATGTACATCATAGTACCGAAGTAGTGCATATTTTTTCATGGTAACCCAATAAAAATGATTATCCTTTTAACAAATGCACATATTTAAAAATCAAAATTAATGTTTGTATGAATGCCAAAGTAAATTAAGTTATAACTTTATGAAACACTTTTTCAGAAGTACACTCAGATATATTCATGACATACTAGACAGAGACTGTGTTTAATAGAATTTATTTTTGGAAAAGTATTATATGCTTTTTACAGGTGGAGTAAAATATCATTTATTCTATACATTTCTTAAATAAAAAGTATTGCATGCTGGAAAAAAAGAACTTAACAATACATGGGGAAAAAACCACGGCTGGAAAAAGGTAGATTTTGTCCTGATTAGAATACATTTTCCTAATACACCAATTTCTAAAGACAGCTCTATTTTAGTTCTGTTAAGCATGAAAAAAAGACATATGCTCAATCAAATCTGAATCTGAAATTAACCTGTCATTTTTAGACACCACATTTTAGAGGTGAATAAAAAACAGATCTTTCATTTAAAAGATTTTAGTATTGGAGAGACAGCTAAGGCACTATAAGAACCATAAATTTTTTTTACAACAAACTTGTTAATAATTGTAAAATTGTGCCTACAATACAAGAGAATTTACAGTGCCCATTCTTAAGGAAAAAATACTTTATATACTTTCTGCTCTAGTGAATGCTATTCACAAACTAGAGTCACAACCCTGCTAATTAAGCAGGAAGTTCCTCAAATTGGTTATCTGAAAGTACAGGACCAGACAGCTTCTGGGTTCAACATATGGCAGTTTCAGACATTAGTAGTGTTTCACAAACTGATTTGCAAAACTGTGTATTATTTGCAGGAGGTGCAGACTGATAGTTGAGCTGCTGGTACTGCCTGAAGTGAAGCAGGATAATCTGTGGAACTGATTAGCCAGTGTAGGAATGTGCGAGAAGGCTAGTCAACAGAAGAACAGACCTTGAGGACCTGTCCAGGCTTTTGACATATGATTGCCTGCTGAAGCTCAATGGCACGCAGCCAGGAGAGAACCACACTGTGCAGGCATCATCTGGGATTCAGCAAATCACAGAATAAAGCTGTTTTTTGGGGGGGTGTAAAAACCCCATTTAAAAATGATGGTTTAGACTAGCCTGCCTATGTAAGCCACCTTGGGCATTTGCTTGAGCATGGGAAAGTCAGGGTATAAATTCTTCAAATAAAATAAACAATAAATTTGTCAGAGACTAGAAACAGGTAGCAGATCCCATCACCTGCACATTTGGTGAAAAATCCAGATTTGCTACTACCTAATGAGTGACATGACACCAAGGTGAGCAAATTTAGACTAGAATATCTATGTCCATAATGTACAGCCTATATTAGTCCCCCATGTCACACCAAGAATTCTATAGAACTGACAGTCTACCTTTTGATACTGCCTTTTGTTACTGAGATACAGTATACTATCTTTTGTTCATGAAATAGTAACAGCAACATTCAGAGTAATTCATAAGGGCCTTGCCTGGATAAGTTTTAGAACACAACATAATACGTTCTGGATGTAATGGAAGCCATTTATATTGCCAGTCATTTAGTACAATTCTCACTTTTTAAAAAAAGGAGCCGAACTTCATGATTCAGAGGAAAAAATGGTTGGCTTGAACCTAGTGCATGTGCACTAGAAATGGGTATTTTGAAAAAGAGGAGATAATAGATTGCTCTATTCAACCACATACACCATTTTAAAACAAAATTAATAATGTCTAATACATACCACAATTTATATAGATAATATAGAAAATAAATGTTCACAGGGTCATATCAGGGGTCTGGTAAGTGTAGTGCTGGCCAAAGGCCCACACTCTGAGGGCCCACTGCTATCGATGGCAATGGCAGTATCCAGGGGCATAACGTTCTACCCCAGTGTCCACAGCAGTAACATTGTGATGTCATGTGATATCGTGACATCACTGCCCCAGGTTCTCCCTGCAAAACCAGCACAGCCCCACCTTCAGGAGAACACCACTACATATTTTCCTTAGGATGGGCCTTCAGGTGCTCCCTGTAAAGGGAGGCTTCACAGAAGCCGGAAAAAGGCACATGAAACCAGCAGCACCATATCCTTGGGGGATAAATTAGAAGTGACTGGGTAGAGCCTGTGGGAGTCATGTGCACACCTGCCATAGCACCCAGGGTATGTGCCCCTCAGACTCCAGCCAAATTATGCCTCTGGCAGTATCCATCAGAGGTGTGGGTGGGTGTGGGCACAATGGGGCCTGTGTGCTGGACTCTGCCCCAGGATCTGTAACAACCTAGCTCTTTGCTATTCAAAGCCACCAAAAATTATATACAGGTTGAGACTAGTTATGTGGATTTGGCTCAATGTGGGTCCCCCGGACCAGTGATGAGCCAGGTTAAGCTCAATATGAAATGTCTGAATGCCATCAGAGCTGTGCCTCAGAATGGCCATTTTGCCCAAAAAAAAACAGTTACTCAGAAAGCCTTCTAGAGTTAGCATAGCTCTGGTCAGGTTTGAAGGGCGGGTGTGGGCTAAATCAGTGGATCACCTGCGGAATTTTTAACCATAAGGGTTCTGGGAACGTAAACCTCATGGATAAAAAACATATACAGAATATGTTCAGATGTTCAGCTGGGGCTTTGACAAGTATCCCAGGAAAAAGGAATACTGGGGTTAAGAATTATTATTAATTCTTATTCTTATTCTTATTCTTATTCTTATTCTTATTCTTATTAACTGTGGTTAATAAGCACAAATATTAAGGCTGATATTCTATACATACTGGGAGTAAATTTGAAGTACTTGAGTAGTCATGCATAGAATTGTACTTTAAGCATGTTTGTTGTAAGTAGGCTCACGGACAATAAACTAAAAAAAGCATTCTCAGATAATGTTTGAGATGCCCGCGGAAAATGAAGATGGTCACTGGTCTATGTTGTACTCAAGTCACCTACACATTTATGAATTAGTTCAATTAGGAGGTTTGCTACCTAAATCTTGAACATGTTTACTCTGAAGGAACTCTTACTGAGTTTAATTGGACTTACTCTTAAGTAAAAATATGCCTTGAGCTTTTGGGGTGATGGAGTGCTACAATTATTTAGGCTGCAATCCTGTCCACACTTACCTGGGAGTAAGCCCCATTGACTATAATACGGCTTACTTCTGAGCAGACATGCATACTATTGGGCTCTTAAGTATGCACAGAATTCATACTTAGTAGTCATTTGTGAGTTAGTAGTCATTTGTTCAAGTTATTTATCTACAATCCCTTAAGCCAGTGCTTCTCAAACATTTTAGTACCAGGACCCACTTTTTAGAATGACAATCTGTCCAGAACCCACCAGAAGTGATGTCATGGCCGGAAGTGATGTCATTATGACACCAGAGCCCTTATTGCTTAATACCAGTGATGGCAAACCTATGACACACATGTCAAAGGTGACACATCACAATGTTTGGCATGACACACCAGCATTCACCAACACCTGACAAAAATTGAGTTTATTTTACTCATTTTTCATTTTTTTTTTGCAATTATTTGATGTTTCTTTATAGAATACATAGCACCACACATGATTGGACTGTAATTTTTGTTTAAATAATTGAATATAAAGAACTGTTTATCTTTTGTTTGGGAGGGGGTTTGACACGCCAGCAGAATCAAGTTAAGCATTTTCCAAAATGTTGACACACCAAGTCCAAAAGGTTTGCCATCACTGGCTGAGACAGACTTCATACTCAAAACCTGCCCAGCAGAATAGGATTGGTAATCTTCCCTCCTTTGATCCTTATAACATTTCCCCCTCTCTTTGCATACAAATTGCTACCATTTACAGCAGTAGTCTTCAACCTTTTTCATGCCACAACCCCAAAAAACAAAGTATTAGACTGGGGACCCACCACCAACCCCGCCCTCCTCCTGGGACACTATCTGCCAACCCCCCAACCCCATTTGCCCCATTTCCCTCTACCTGTCTTCACAACAACCCTAGGAGGTAGCAGTCTGAGCAAGGCTGTCCTTAGGAGTTGTAGGGCAAGATGAAAAGAAGAGGCTGTGTAGGACTATATGTCAAGAACTCATTACTATGATTGGGTAGGATCCAAGCCCTTTGTTGCACATGCTCTGAAAGGTTGCCACAACCCTTCCAAAAAAAAAAAAAAAAGAGGCTTTGCGACCTGTTGGGGTCACAACCCACAGGTAGAAGAACACCAATTTAAAGTTCTAAAGCCAATCTCTTAGGGAAAGGACCAAAACATGCCTTTTCTTGTTTGCCAATAGGCTTTAATAAACTACTAGCCCGGGGGTCAGCAACCCGCCTCTCCGGAGCCGCATGTGGCTCTTTGAGCCGTCTGCTGCGGCTCCGGAGTCCGGGTGAAAGTGGCAAAGGGGGTGACAGTCTCCCGGGCCGGCTCTCGCTCATGGCTCGTCCTCTCCGCCGCAGCAAAGTGCTCCCCAGCCGCACCTCTGGTCACTTGGCAAGAGGGAACAAACACAGCGGGGTTTGCGCGGCTCCAGGTTTGGCTGCGGGGCACCTATAAATAGCGCCCTTTTCGACGGGCTCAGTGAACAAATGAGAGGGGAAGGCGTGATTGTGCGCGGGGAGCCCCCCTTTTGCTCAGGAAGACGAGCACACCCCCCCCACCCCGAGGCGGTTGCCGGGGCTGGAAGTTGTGGGTCTCTTTTCATGGGGGACGGGGCTGGGATGGCTGTGCACGTGCTTGGGGGCTAGCAGAGTGGCGCGCGTCTGCCCCGAGCTCCCCACCAGCACGCGGGCAAGAGCACCGAGCTCACCCGCTGCCCGAGTCCGGAACGGGGGACTGGAGTGATGGAGGTGAGAAGGGTGGGGCACGACACGAAGGGTCGTGATGGCGGCTGTGCAAAGAAGGACACCTGGGAAGGGCGTGTTCAGCACTAGCCTTATCAACTCGGGGTCTGGGGGGAACGCAGTGGGGGTCTTCTGGGGGAACCGGGGCTTTGCTTTCACCGCTTCAGAGGCTGGGTCCTGCCCGAATCTGGGGCGAGGGAGACTGGGAAGTATGTCCTTCCCTGCAGTTGGACCGCAGCTCCTCTCCACCGAAATCTGGTTTCTGCCCCCATCGCAGTGCTCACCGAAGGCTGCAGCTCTTGTGGCTGCAAAGTCTCCGGCCTCCCTAAACCGAATGCAACACCCTGACCCCAGCTGGTCTGCAAGAGGGGAAACCCGGAAGCCCTGCAAGGCGCTGCTTACTGATCCTGATTTATATCTGAAGTTTATACCCAAACATACAACTTCCCTAACTCTATCAGGCAATCACAGTAACACAGAGCACAATCCTATGCATGTCTGAAGTAAGGCCCATTGTGTGCAGTGAGACTTACTCCCAAGAAAGTGAGTTTAGGATTGCAGCCACAGCCCTCCTGGTGGGAATGTTTCAGGAGCTATGAAATGGTTTTGCACTCGCTGAGTGGAGTTGGCGACTGGGAGTTGCAGCGGCCAGGGTGTGTATGTGTGATGCCATCAGACATCATGTGGCACTGACTCTCTGGGAAATGTCTGCTCCTATTCAGCAGGGCTTCCAAAGCTCTAACACAGTGAGACTCCCAGAGCATCCCTCAAAAACGGGAAAGTCATTTCAAAGGACCTAAAAGGCTCAACGTAGTTCCTTTCTCTTGCCAGCTTTTCTCTGTTTAAAATGTTTTCTTCCCCTTCCTTACCAATTTTTTCAGCCCCCTTTCCTTCCATCTATCCTCCCTTTTTCTCCCTCGTATGTTTTTGTCTTGTTTTTCTTTCTTGGTCACTTTTTCATTTTTTCTATAATTTCTTTTTCTTGGCACTTCCTATTGCCCCTTCTCTTTTGAAAATTACCAATTTTTCCAGTCCTTTTCTCTCTTTCCTTATGTTCTCTTTCTCTTTGTGGTTTACTTTATCTTTTTCTTTCCATTTTTTTCTCCAGCCTTTCCTGTAACTACTTCTTTTATTCGCTTATTTCACAATTTTCCTCCCTTCATACATTTCTTTTTCTGTTGTGCTCTTTTTCTCTTGCTTCTGTTTTGTCCTATGTTATTTTTCCCACCATCTGATAACAACATTGTCCCCCCTGAAAATCAAGTGAGATTCTGGAGTGCATTGACTGAGTAAAAATGTCTGGTTACCTGAAAATATTTAACAATATATAGAAGGATAAAAAGGATAAAGATAGAAAAAATACCCTTTTGGGATTCTTCGTTCTCTTTTCTATCCCCTCAGGTTCAAGAAATATGTAGCTCGGTTATATAAATTTATATGAAAGATTCCTTTTCAAAAGGGAATTATACTTGGACACTTGACAATTCCAAAATTGTTGCAGAATCAAACTGCTCCAAAGCTGAAGTTCTGTACTCAGCTACTTATAAATCACTGCACAGGATCTCTTAGATGTCAAAAGGGTTTTGTGGCTCCCGAGGTTTTCTTTCCTCTGGTCCAAATGGCTCTTTGAGTGTTTAAGGTTGCCTACCCCTGTACTAGCCTTTTGTTACCAGCGTTGCCCGGGTAACAAATTATCCCAAGCTTCTAGGCAACCCGGAAACTATGGATTCGACACTAATGTCGGCCGTTTGAGTATTTTTACATGGCACCCCCTTCGCACCCCCACCCCTGGGGGGTCATACCCCCCCCACAGTATTTGTCACCAGACCATAAGGCATACGCGTGCTGAGTATGGTGCCAATCGGTCCAGACTTTCCAGCAGGGCATGGCGGATGTTTTGTTTCACCCCCCTTCTCACCCCCCCCCATGCCAACGGGGTCGAACCCGGACTCCAACGATGTCGGGAGCATCGCCAATCGTCTCAGTGACCCGGGAAACTACAGATTCAACGCCAATTTCGTCCGTTTTCGACCATTTTCATGTGGGGCCCCCTGCATACCCCCACCCCCAGAGGCGCCAGGGGGCCTGACCCCTGCAGTGTTTGTCGCCAGGCCGCAAGGCATGCACGTGCCGAGTTTGGTGTGCGCCGCTCCAGGCGTTGCAGAGCCTATGCGGAACACACACACACAAACACACCTCTGGTGGGCTGCTGTGAGATACAGGAAGCTGGACTAGATGGGCCTTTGGCCTGATCCAGCAGGGCTCTTCTTATGTTCTTACACACACACACACACACACACACACACACACACACACACGTTCTTCTTCATATATATAGATCTTTTGAAAAGCTCAGTCAGCACACTGAGGTCATTTTATTTGCACTGCTCACCCATGTCAATGATCCCAAAACTACTGAATTTGGCCTCTCACTCTGGTAAAATCCGCCCAAATTTGGTTAAATTTGAGTTATTGTGTGTGCATGGCACATGTAGGAACATACAGATGTGTGTGTGAATGAGTAGGGTGGGCAGCCCAAAACACTTGTGCAGCAGCCTTAATCAAAAGAGGGAGGCAGTGGAAAAAAAGAAACTTTTTCCAGAGGGACAAGGCAAGTTAAAATGGTGGGCTACCCAGCCCAGATTGTCACAATGGCTTTGGTAATGGCTCAGGGAGAGAAGCAGAAAGAAAAGAATGGAAAGGAAAGAAGAAGCATGGAGATTATCAATTCTGGGTGATGGCTTGGCATGATGATCCTTTGATTGTAGTTGGAACAGGGACAGCTTCACACAGTACCAGTTGGTTAAGAGCACCACAGACCAACAGCAAGGCAGTATCAGACAAGGAACAAAGAAACGGTGAAGGTCACCACCACCACAAGGGTCATGTAGCATAATAAGAAGACACTCCTGAACTTTAAATTGGCATTCTTGGACTGCAGCAATTGTACAACCATGAAACATCCTTAACCAAAAGGAAAATGAGGACAAAATATTATGTAAAAACAGTGAACTAAAAACAAAATTTCAAAAAACGCTCACTTGAAAATTCAAACTGCTAACACTCACTAAACAAAGAGTAAGGCCTGCAGTTTCCAAGATGTTCCCAGCTTTCCATGACCCACCTGACATCAGGTGGCAACACACCAAGTGGGTCCCAATCCACAGTTTGAATAACACTGTTATAGAGTTTATCAAGGGACCTTTGTTTGATAAATGATGGCACATTACTGCTGCCATTGTCTTTGCACCTGGCTTAGAGTTCAGCAGCTAGTTTAAGGAAGTACACTGGTTCATTAACATGCATCCCTAACTTGGTGAGGACAGCTAAGGTTGGTAATCCTTATTGTTTTGCTGTGCACGCCTACTCAGAAGTAAGTCTCACTGTGTTAAATCGGGCTTACTCCCAAGCAAGTGTGCATAGGAATGGAACCCCAATTATACTAGTTCCTTGCAATTAAAATTGCAAGTTAAAAAAAGTTATTAATTCATTGTGTTCTTTTCATGCTAGTCCTTTACTGTATTAGCTAGAATAATGGATTTAATTATTTGCTGTTCTTATTTCCAATAGAATACTAACCGAGACAAAATTTGTATCTTAAGCCCTGAAATCTCATTATATTTGAGCATTTCTATTCAAATATACTGCAGATTTAAATGTTTTAAAGCAATATGGTTTCATAATTCTGTTTGCATTTTTGGTGACAAATAATTGTCATCAAAAACTGTGGATGGATGTAAAGTTTGCAACATCACCAGTCCACAATTACTTCTTTCTCCTGTTTCTGACTAGTCTAACTGTTCTCGTTATCCAAGTTCTGTCTGCTGACTATATATCCCAGAGTATCTTCAATTAAAGCACACATCTGATTTGGTTGCTGATTCACATTGCACAACTGCAACTTGTGTCAAACAGGTAGCCTCCATCTAATTTCTACTACTGGGGAGCAGCTGTCCTATGCAAAAGTTACCAGCAGTGCGCGGACTGACAGCTGGCAGAGAGGGCTCAAACAGCTGCACCTGTATGCATGCAAAACCAAAAGAGCCAAGAACATATTGTATGCTGTGTCCACTGCCTCAGGCATAGCAATGCAAATCAAACTTACTACTTTTCACAAGACAAAATAGGCGAGTGTTGACAGTCAGCAAGTTTGAAAAGTGTTCATTTACATCCCACTCTTCTTTTATTCAAGCTCAGGGTGACTTAAGGACGGAATCTCCCATCAAGGCACTGATCAGGATCATAATACCTTAGCTTAACAATCCTACCAACACCAGGTACTACCAAGATTTAGACACCAGATTAATTTTGCATTGGTCTAGTAGTCTGAAGAATTTAAAATAGCCCTTTTAAAAAATTCATTTTTCATTCCAGAGCTCTCTCAGGGGAACAGGGGGCCTTGTTCTACTAAGACTAAGCTTGTGGAGGCTATACTAAGACAAGTAACGGATGGCCAGGAAGAAGAAATACCCCCCTCACTCCTTGCAACTGTGAGACTCCAGGAATGTTCTTTGGTCGAAATTTTCATGAAACTTGAGGCTGAAGTTCATGAAACTTCATGAGAAGATCTACAAATACCACACTCCTCTTTTGCATATTCAAGAAAATATTTATTCACAGTTCTCAACTTAGATGAATTCTCATGCAATAAACCAAAATTTAACATATCCCACAACTAAACCACTGCATGATCAGACAGAAATGAAAAGTCACCATATGATAAATCACTCAAAATAAGTGATCTGCTACACGGAAACAGAGAAGCAAATTCAGGATGATTTTACGAAAAAATTAATTAACATTCTAAGGCAGTGTTTCTCAAACATTTGGGGCTCTGGAGCCCTTTACACTTTTGAAAGGAGGCTGGGGGACACCCACCAGCCATGCACGAAGTCTCAGGGAACCCCACACTGGCACAACACTGAGCCCAATGCCAAATACTGACAAAGTACGTGCTATATACCAAAAGTTTAGATTGAGTGGTGGTTAGCTAGCATTACTCATGTTCTCTAGAACTTTGTTTTATGAAGTTCAACAAAATATCTGACTCCACACAAGTTATCTGTAGGCTCCTCATCCATTATCTGTACAGTCTACTCTGCTGCAGTTCTTTCATCAAAGCCTAATGGTTGGCTTCAAATAATCAAAGTAGTGTTTATATCACTGTCCTCAGGTGTAACCATTTTGTTTTCAGAAGAGCATTAGAGAACATACCAGTGTCACAAACAATAAATCAAATGAACTAGATTTGCTTTCCAACCTTGGCCAATCTACCTCACATCTCCAGCAGCACGGTGTTTGCAGTTTACTTTGAAAACAGCAGCAATTGTGAGGCACATAAAAACACCATATGCAAAACACATCTAATCACCCCTTTTAACTGACAACAAGTAAAACAAATTTATGTGAGCTCCTGAATAAAATGTTACTGTTGCTTGAAAGGAAACCAGCGTTTTCCACCACAGCCATCAAATTTAACTCGCAGCACACATTATACTTTTGTTTCCATGAAAGGACAGTCTAAAGCAAAGCTTTCAAAATAAGGACTGGTATTTATCCCAAGTGTATTGGAGTACTGTTGGCTTTTCTTTCAGATTAAGACTTAAGAACGTTTACATTACTCCACTGAACTACCCAGAGGATTTGAAGCAGAATTATTCCACAATTTGCTTTGGACAACTCAACATCTGGGCTAAAAACAAAACCAAGACAGAAATTCAGCCCTATGCAATATTCTCTACTGTGCCTACATATTTTGCTTGCACAACGAAGCACATCAGTGCTGTACCCTATTACGCTGGTCATTTTGGATTGGCATGGGAATGACTCTGAAGCTATTATTCCCTTCACCAAAGGAGACCGGGAATGTCACGTCGGAAATGCCTGCTATGTACAAAGTACACTGGGAAATGGAACTCGCCTATCAATCATTTTCCATTTTCAGTTAATGAAATAACACAGATATCAGCAGCAGGAGATTTTTGTCAGTCCTATTAAGCACAGGGTGCGAGTGGCTCATATTACAGCTTAAGGGGGCAACAGGGGGAAAAATGACAGAGCAGACCAAAGACTTTCTCTGCTGCAGCAACTTAACTAATGCAAGGTTTAACTATGATCACATACTTACCAGCAACAGTCAATATTCACCTTGAAAAAGCTTTCGTTATTTAAAGAAAAGGCTTGATTTTATGAATCCCTACTGCAGTAGGACACAAACATTGTAAGCACAGGACAGAACAGATATTACATGCAGGTTTTTAAGTGACATCCTGTGAAAACCAGCTGGTATAACAAAGATTTCCATTTTTCCTCATTTACCTTTTGGAGTTTGAAATGCAATATAAATGATGCCTGAAGCAAGCAGCCAGCCACATTGTATTTCTTCTCACAATGATCCATCTGCTTCTTAAAATCAGCTGAGTCTGACAGGATTTATCTCAGGAATGCAGGGTGATTTTACCAACATGCACTACCATGCAAAGCCAGGCAGATACTATTGTGCAACTGAATTAGAAACTTCTACCAATGTTTATTGGGCTTCACTGTGTAAAGTCTTAAACACTCAAGAAATGTACCAATGTTCAAATGATTATTATCTGCTAAAACAATAGATTTTTAAATAAAGATATTTGGTCTTCAAAACCATTTCTTATGGACCACAAATACTGCTTTGCAAAGTCGGCCAAATTCACTTCTCATTCCACCCACCATACTTATCTAGCTGCATAGTTTCAGTTCATAAAAAATGGGAAACATTATTTCCTGCTTCATTGACAAGATCTGGAGAGCGCCAGGATCTCACATCCCCTCTTTCCTTTACGTCCTTGGCTCCATCACAGAGCTGTGACGTTTCAGTCCTGGCCTTCTAAATTCATAGTTTCGTGACTCTTAAGTAGCCAGGAACTATGGTTTAACTTTAGCTTCCAACCAGGATGTGAAGCCAACTTCAAACTTGGATTTCACATTCTGCTTCGCATAAGGTACAGAGCCATTATTTAAAAAATAAAAATCTAGGATTCCTGGATGCTCAGGATGCAAGCAAAGGGACTGAGAGAAGGGAGAACACACTAGCCCATGCCAGTTCATAGCTTGTTCACATAACAAGCAGCAGCAATTTATTGAGTCCAAGTGTCAAAGTTGAAGAAAGGATAGTGAATGTGTGGCTCTTTCAAATACAGCACATCTTACCTCTTTTCCCCACATCGGCTTTGAAGTTCTCTTCAACGACATTTTCATCTTCTACATATGGAACACAGAACACAGTGCTAGGGAGGAGGGTGGTCCAGGGAATTTCAAAGTGGGATTGGAGGGGCAGTGTACAGCGAGGAACCTAGTAGAAGAACCAAGAGCTCCAGCAAATGTTAGACAGAATGCTGCATGCTAAAGTTTGTATGCAGCTATTATCTTAGTATAGTGGAGGAATACCGAATACAAGGCTTTGACAGATTACAGAGAAATGTGTATGAACCATACCATGTTGGATACATTGCAGCCAAGCTATGTCCCCCAACAGGTTTGTAATCTGTCTTTTCCCATCAGCAGAGGTTGGTTGATTGGTTAATTGGTTGTTTGTCTGGGAAAGCTACTGAAAACAATATAAGCTGAAATGGTTCATTTCAACCTTTATATAAGAAAAAGCCACGAGAAGAGTTGAAATGACAGAATTATGTGCAAAAAGCAGCATGAGGGAAAGCTTCCATTTTTTTGCCCCAAAACATTTTCTTGGGAGAACACACGTTAGACATTAAAACAACAGACAATATCCATTTCTTCAGGAAGTATCATAGGATTTCCTGCTCACTTTGAAAAGACCACTTTTCAATTGCTGAATATGTCCACCCCAAATAGTCAAAATATAACACAAAAAAAGTGTGATAATTGTATATTGCCATGCAATTTACAGTGTGATATAACACAAAAACCTTTGGTCCCTGTATCAAGGAACTTCTTTTTATTTTTCAATTTTTATGCCACTCTTCCTCCAAATTCAAAGTGGTGTACATGGTTCCTACCCACCTTTTCTCCTCCCAACAACCCTGTGAGGTAGGCAAGGCTGAGAGATAACAATTGCTCCCACGTCACTCAGGAAGCTACATAGCTGTGCAGGGATTTGAATCTTCCAGGTCTAGGTCCAATTCTCAACCCCCTACACCATCCTAAAGTTTGACAGACAACTTTTGGACATTCTGCTTTGCAACAAGTTTGGACACAACCAAGGCAAAGATAACAGTGGAAGAATATGCATAAATATAGTTATATTTAAATATAGTTAAATATACTCAAGGCTGGCCCAAGATTTCCTAGCGCCTGCGGCAGCATGCCAAGATGCCCATTCACTATATTGGAAAAAGAAGGTAAGAGAGTGAAAGAGAAAGCATGAAGTGCTAGCAAGAGCAAGACGCTCCCATCATTCCTATCACTCTTCTCCTTCACACTTCCTTTCCTGTTCTTCTCTTCTTTTACCAAACTAAGAGTGGGAGGCTGAGGAGTAGCCGCAGTGCTCCTTGCCAATCTGCTGCCTGAAGTAACCAGAACGGCCAGGTGTGCATGTATTTTGCCTCAGTAAACAATGAGAAATAAGAGGTTGAGCTCCAAAGGCTTCACAGGTATGTTTTGAAGAGAAAACTGAAGAGGGAAAGAGAGGCGTACAATACACTAGGAAGCCATTTCAGTCAAAGGGACAATTAGGAGAATATAGCCATCATTTGAAGAAGCAGAAGACAGCTCATTAACTTTAAACAATACTAAGTTGACAATTTCTTGAATAGGAAACAAGTTCTTAGTTGCTTTTGATTCCACTTTTGCTTGCTTGCTTGCTTGCTTGCTTGCTTGCTTGCTTGCTTGCTTG
>JAJKFI010000191.1:503879-517225 GCA_029204185.1 Lerista edwardsae | reverse complement strand
TTGCTTGCTTGCTTGCTTGCTTGCTTGCTTGCTTGCTTGCTTGCTTGCTTGCTTGCTTGCAGGATAAAAATGAAACTCCCCATTAAGAAACAGAGAAATTCAAGACTTGACTGGGCAAGTATTGTGTTCTACGCACTCCCAAAAGAGGAGGAGAGCAGTATTTCCTGTTCTCTATCCCTGTAGTTTCATTTCATCATTAAAAAATGACATAACGTTTTCAAATAGGTAAAATATTTACAAACAAGATCACATTCTACAGTTATAACCATACTGAGTGGGGGGGGATTGAGAAACAGTGGCTTATATGACAAAACTTTATTATGCAGCCCACTGTTAATTTTACCATTAAAGGTGGGAATGAGGCAGAGAGAGTAGTTTGCAAGAGCCCTACAATATAATCCAATCTATCTATATATAAAAGGATGTGTGTTTGTATGTGAGTTTGTGTGTATGTTCCAGCATAACTCTGGAACACCTGGAGCAATGTGCACCAAACTTGGTACACATATGCCTTGCGAAGAAGACAACAGGGGTTCCAAGTGTACATCTTGAAGAGGTTAAAGGGTCGGGCAACGAAGTAATATGTGGGCCACTGTGTCCAGATCCTGGAACCAATGAAGACACAATCTGCAATCCTGCTGATCACTTACTCGTCCTTTTGAGTGACAACACTGTGGACATCACTAACGCAGTAGTGGAATTTCTTTCCGCAGTCTCTAAACTAAAACCCCCACCCTGACCCCATTTCCCTCCTTGTTTCCCCCCCTCTTTCTTATTAGCCCCTCTTTCGACTTTTCCTCTGGGCAACACAGCCACTGTGCCAGTTACTCTTATCATTGTTCCGTTATTTACTGTTTTTAATGCCAATAAAGGTTTTGGAAATTGAATTGAAAATAGGGGAGGATGGGATGCTGGAAAGGGGGAGGGCTATGTGGTTGTTTTGCTCGTGTCAAGATTGTAAATAAGCTTTTTTCCTTTCTGATTCGCTTTGCTGTTGGAAAATGGCTGAGAAATAACCCATTTTACTGCTGCGTTCTCAGGAAAGCTGCAGACCTGGGTGTCACAATGATGGCACTTCTGGCACAATGATGGCAATGGCATCACGTCTGATGGGTCCTGAACAGACTGTCATTCTAAAAAGTGGGTCCCGGTGCTAAAAAATTTGAGAACCACTGAGGATGCGAAGAGGCTGCCATGTAAAAATACTTGAAAACAGCCGATATTGGTGTCAAATCCATAGTTTCCGGGGTCGCTGAGATGAACGGTGATGCTCCCAATGCCGTTTAAGTCCGAGTTCGGCCCCCCTCAGCATGGGGGGTTAAGAAGGGGTGCAAGATACAGTGCTTGGAAATAGAATGTCCGCAGCACACTGATGGTGGCGTAGAGGATGCCATCTGATTTCAGATTTCACAACTCATCCCACTTCTAGAAATACTGTGGGGGTGAGTTACCCCTATCACCCCTAGGGGTGGGGGTGGGAAGGGGGTGACGTAAAAATAATCGAAAGCGGCCGACATTCGTGTCGAATCCATAGTTTTCGGTGTCACTGAGATGAACGGTGACACTCCCAATGCCGTTTAAGTCCACGTTCGGCCCCCATCAGCATGGGGGGTGAGACGGGGTGAACAATTAAATGTCCAAAATGACTAAAATTAGTGTCAAATCCATAGTTTTCGGGGTCGCTAAGCTGCAATGCCTGGAGCAATTTACACCAAACTTTACATGTATGACTTACACTCTGATACTCCTGAGTCCACATTCAGCCCCCATCAGCATGGGGGGGTGAGACGGGATGAAAAATAAAATGTCCAAAATGACGGACATTGGTATTGGAGAATCTGCCAGAATGGACAGCTGAAGGAAAGATATTAAATCTTGCGAGCATGAACACTCTCCTCTTGGTAGGGTTGATCAGATTGCTAAAGTAGTTGGAAGGGCGACCAAGTGAAAAGAGAAGACCCAAAAAATGGGGGGAACATGTAGGGTTGAGATTGGAGAAGAGTTGGTTGTATTCAGATTCCCACAGTTTCGATTTAATAATATTGTGGGCTCTGTGAAGATTGGTATTAACCGTGGGCTCTGTGAAGATCCCATAACCGTGGCCCCTCTTGGTTTGACTTGGAGTGCTGGATAGCTAAGAATCGAGTCAGGCAGTCCTTTCTCTTAGCACGCCATAAGCCCTCCCCTGACTTCTTAAGATCATACTTTCACCTGAAGAAATGCTGCCAGATTCTTTTGGAAACTAAAAGACACCCTTTTGCCCAGCATAAATGGTTGTTGCTATATGACGCAATCTTATCTAACAATCATAAATCCTTCTGGTCACTAGTTACCCGTTCCAACTTACCTCCTCCTAGTAATGTCCTGCCTCCTATCCCCTCATCTGCCTGGGTAGCCCATTTTTCGGACATTTTTTCTGCCACTGACTTCTGCGAAACTCCAACCCTTCTCCCCCTTAATCTCCCGGATTGGACACCTGATACCCCAGATGAGGTGGCAGCACCGATTAACACCTTGAAACCCGGGAAAGCTCCCAGTCCTGATGACATCTTAAGTGAAATTTTAACCAGTAACCCTTCCTGGTGGTCGGCTCCCCTAGCCAATCTTTTCACTTTGATTAACCAAATTGGCCTCTTCCCAGATTCCTGGCTTTCCTCAACTATTGTCCCTATTTTTAAAAAAGGTGATCCTTCCCTCCCGGGCAATTATAGGCCAATCAGCCTTCTCTCTTTTATAGGGAAGCTTTACTCTAAATACCTACTCTCTAGACTATCATCTTGGGCTCTTTCCAAAGCCTTACTGGGCAGAGAACAAATAGGCTTTTGCCCAGGTGCTTCCACCGTTGATCATGCTTTCCTGCTTTCCTATTTGGCCGAGAAGTACTCTGTCCACCATGGTTCCAAACTCTTCGCAGCCTTCATAGACCTCCGTGGAGCGTTCGATTCTATCAACAGGACCATGTTGTGGAACAAACTGACCAACTGGGGGATAGATCCCCATCTCCTCTATTTAATCTGCCGCCTTCATACATCTAACTTCTGTAGAGTTCGCCTTAATGGATCAGGTTCCATATCTGACAAAATCTCCATTAACAAAGGAGTCCGTCAAGGATGCATCCTTGCTCCTCTCTTTTTTAATTTATTTCTGGCAGATCTACCCCCATTTCTATCTAGCTGTCAGAATTCTCCTCCCTCTCTCAATGGCGTCCCCCTCTCCATCCTTCTTTACGCAGACGATGCAGTTCTTCTGTCTGTCACAAAATCTGGCCTATGTCATTCATTGTCTTCTTTCCAAGATTACTGTATGTCCAATGATTTAATAATCAATTCTGAGAAAACCAAAATCTTGGTTTTCACTAAATCTTGGTCCCCGTCCTCTTGGAAGATAGGTAATCTTTCCTTCCAACAAGTTCAAACCTTTAAATACCTGGGAATTACCTTTCACTTCCGTCATAGTTGGAGCCCTCACAGAAAATCTGTCATTTCCTCATCCTCACTTCACCTAAACACGATTGCCCGCTTCCATTATTCTAGTGGCAATCAGTACATTCCCACTGCCCTCCATATATTCAAAACAAAATTCTTTCTCAACTGTTGTATGGTGCCCCCGTTTGGATAGAGGCTGCAAATCAAGATCTGGACCTAGTGGCAGTCTCCTTCCTCAGACGAATTCTAGGGGTACCCAACTTAATTATCAATGCTTATGCTTGAATTAGGAACCCACCTCCCCTCCACCATTGCATGGTTCCTCACTTTTAAGTTCTGTCTTCGGTTACATTTAAGTACCCACCCCGAATCTCTTCTAAAAGACTTCTTAAAGGATTCTAACTTATCTAAATGGTTTAAATGCATTGACTCCAAACTTCTATCACTAGACCTATCCCCCGAACTCCCCTATTTTCAATATGGCTGCACTAGGTGTTTCATGACCCACCTGAAATTGGCTCGCAACCCACTGGTGGCTCCTGACCCACAGTTTGGTGATATAGTGTCAGCAGATTCAGCCATAGTATTATTTCTAGTTGGAAAAGTAATCTATTCTAATTTCTGGAAAGTATCTTAAATACTAAAATGCGGTGTTTTGTGTTTTTATTCCAATATTATAACCCCCAAAAAGCAATGTTTTGTGTTTTTATGCCATGGGTTTAAAAACCAACTGTTTTTATGCAGTGGGTTTAAAAACCCACCCCTAGCTATAGTGGTTGTAGTAAAGGTTAAATTGCCACCTCCATAATCGCCTCAACACAAAGTCACTGCTCAGTTTAACACAGACTTTCACAATCACACACTGATCGAGTATTCTGTGCACTTCCGGCAGCCATTTTGCAGAAGTATGTTCAGCTGTCACAACAAGCTCCAACCAACAGCCCAATCCTAGATAGATCCTAGATCAATAACCATGCGAAAATCCACTTGTGCCTCTTGTCTCAGATTCAAGAACAGTATCTCAAATACAAGATATTCTTTATAGTGATCTACATAGTATTTTTAGAAAAGGTAGGAACTAAAAACCCCTTCAGGAAATTATAAAAATGTATCAATATACAAGATCTTAATTCTGTTTTGAACTAAACTACTACATCTGAACAGTAAAGCATTTACTGGTCTTGTAGTGGCCTGGTTTGAATACCTAGGCAGGTGAGTTCTTAATTTTATAGAAAATAATTTATCAGGACTTTTCTGTATTTTCTTGCATCCTTCCGTTTTCCTTCTCTTATATGCATCACTGCTGTTCCGTTCTTTTTATGAGTTCATGAGCAAGTAAATTCTTATCATAATATTTTCTACATCAAATAATTTTCTCATATATTGCCATGCACGCTAACACGAATCAATTTTTTTTTCATATATGCATTTGCAACAACTTCCTAGCTCACCAAAGATGGATGCTTGATCGTTGACTGAAGGACTTATATGGCTAACAATCTGTCACTAAATAGTGATTAATTTTCTACCACCAAACTCGTACATGTTAGGATTACTCCCCAATGTTCAGTTTAATTTAAGTACTTTCTGATTCATGAACAAGGGGAATAACATACAGCTATAAAGAGGTAATCCAATCCTAGAATGGCCTTAACCTCTATAATCTGCACTTCAATGGCAAGGGAAACTGTATAGTTTTCAAACTGTAATCAAGATTTTTTTTCCAGGCACACACTGGAGCTGTCCTTTGCTCCCATCACTTATTAGATTACAATAAAACGACCATGCTCTCTTTATGGTGGGAACAGAGCGACCCTGGGGTGATTTATAATCTTGTGAAACCCTGTCCACACTGCTGACCAGACTTTTTTTTTTTTTTTTTGAGGTCACTATCTGTTTCTTCAACTGATGTCTTCCTGCTGTGACAACACTGTTGGATAGCTGTCAGCACACAAGCATTTCTCAGGCTCTGCATTATCTCTGCGCACATTTCTCGTGCTTTTTTTTCCTATTGAAAAGCATTTATGTGCTTGGTGTTTAGACAGCAAAGGACCATTCTAAAGCTCTCTCATTAGTTTGAGGCCTGACAAAAGAAGAAAACTAAATAGGAGAAGAATGAAGTGGATGGCTATATAACAAAAGAAACGAATACATTGTCTAATCAAAATCACTGCTTGCAGCATACCAAGTTTGTATTTGTGTGTGCGTATACACACACATACACATACAAACACTGAAGGCAACATGTTGTTGCTGCTGATGCAGCTATCACAAGTTTCAGAACACTATTTATTCAGTATCATCCTTAACCCATACATTGACATTAGAGAAATGTTTATTATTAAGAACACTTATATTCTTATAAGCCATTTTCAACAAAAAGGTCAGAAAGTTTTACATAGCACAAATAAACCAATAAATGGTTTCCTTTCCCTAAATGGGTTCACAGTCTAAAAAGATGCAGAAGAAACAAAAGCCACTTAAAGTGCTATGCTATAGTGAACAAGGGCAACTGTTCTTCGCTTTCCAATATAAAAGGACTGCCACTTTTAAAAGGTGCTCCATTAGCAGGACTATACCATATATACAGTATAGTCCATATATACAGGACTATACCATATAAGTCTATTCCCTAGAACCCCAAGAATCCTGCTTGATTATGTCACTTCCTGCCACAACATCACTTCCAAGTTAATGTCACCACTTCCGGTGGGTCCCAACAAGAGTGCCATTCTAAAAAGTGGGTACCAGTCTAATAAGTTTGAAAACTACTGATGTAGGAAAATCACAAACAGCTGTAATGGTCTGATCACAGTAACATAGATATAAAACTCCTTCGAATGCAATCCTATGCATGTTTACTCAGCAGTATGTCCCACTAAGTTCAGTGAGACCTAAGGTCCAATCCTATCCCATTTTCCAGCATTGATGTACCTGTGCCAATACGGTGCACACTGCATCCTGTGGTGGGAGGCCAGTCATGGAGGCCTCCACAAGATAAGAGAACATTCCCTTCCATTGGGGCTGCGTTGCCGCTGCATCAGCGCTGGAAAGTTGGATAGAATTGGGCCCCTAATCACTAATTAGTGGGTTTAGGACTGCAGCACTGATCTCAAAACAATAGTTTAGAAATCCAAAGCATGCTGTGGATTTATGTGCTTCTTCTCCCTCTCACATTTAAATTCCCTTTCCTTTTTGGAATTAACCACAACGTTCTACTTGTAAAAGTTAACTAATGTTAGTTGTAAACCAGAATTAAACCTAAAGTCTATCCAACAAGCTACGGTTTGTTAATTCATGAATACAACTTTTAACTCTTCAGAAACTGCATGTTCTTCCAGTTGAGCTCCAGCACAGAGCCAGTCAAGCCCATCCTAGTTTGTTAAGCCACAATGCCATCCAAATCAATCAATCAATCAATCAACCAACAGGTACTTATATACCGCTTTTCAACACAAAGTTCACAAAGCGGTTTACAGGCAATAGTAATAATAAAGTTAAATGGCTCCCTGTCCCAAAAGGGCTCACAAACTAAAAAAAAGGCAGACCGCCAGCAACAGCCACTAGAAAGACTGTGCAGGGGTGAAGAGGGACAGTTATATGGAGCTGTATAGTCCTGGTTTACAATTAAGCGTCAACCTCCAAGCTACAATATGGGGATATTATCCTCCTAAGTTTGTATAAGGAATACATCAAAGTAATATCATATGAAGCAGTTCGCACATTTATAAAGGGTTATAGAAATGCTATTATTAGTATTCAGACATTAAATAGGCTATTCTTTTTGTTTTATTTCATAATAACAAGCTAAAAGGTGAAAAAGTATCTCATGTCATGAAAAAGGGCAAATTGATAATCACAGCAAATAAGTCAGTCTGTCCTTTGCTCTCAAGGAGGTAACCTACTGTTTTACTCCTCTAAGGACACATTTAATAGGATGAGCAAAATCTCAGGGAAAAATATCAATTAAAACAGTGAAACATCCCCAAGGATAATGTCGCCTCAAATATTTATGTATTTCTCAATTACTTCAGCCAACACATATTTAGTTCATGATTTCCTAAGGTATTTAATACAGAATCAAATACTATTATGATTAAAGTTATTATTACCGTATATAATCATGTTTAAATCGAGAAATTTATGCCTAAAAATTGACTAGAAAAGCCTGCCCCAGACTTATATTGGGGGAACACAGTGAATACCTTAAAGTCAGATGCTGGGTGGATGGCTGAGCTGTTCCGAGTAAGCCAGGGAGCTGCTTGTAAGCCAGGGAGCTGCAGAGCCTTCTGAGCATGCTCAGCTTTGAGCACGCTCGGAAGCAGCTGAGGAAAATGAATGGAGTCCTATGAAAAGTGAAACTGAGCCACAGTGCATGTTTACTCACGGGTAGGCAGCCAGGCCATGGTGCATTGGAAAGGGCAGGCTGAGAGGAATGCAACGCTGCCAGAATGGTCCAGATCTGATGAACTTAGGCCCCAAAAACACTTGAGAAGGAAGTCCCTTCGTCTAAGCTGAGAAGTATTGAAAGTGAAACGGAGCTGCAGGGTCATGTTTACTCATGAGTAAGCAAGTGTTTACTACAACATGTGACCTGAATTCAGCAGGGTTCTTCAACCTCTACATGTAATACTTGGAATGCACACTTGCAAAAGGTAAATGGGCTGCTTGGAAAAGGGTCAGGCTATTGGGCAGGCTCTTTTCAGGATGAGCTTTGAGACCATGTGCTCTCTTTTGTTCCAACGACAGTGCTGCTGAGGTACTGTGCAAACTATTGGGGAGGGAGAAACGGCTCTTTTATTACTTCCAAGTATTACTCCCAGGCAAGTATGCTGTTCTTCTCTCAAGGTATATAGGAGAATCTGAGAGAAGGCAAAACTCACACAGTTCCGTGCCTCTTCCTTGCAAGAACATAAATCAACTTCAGGAGAGGGGGTAATTCTTATGAAAATTGCAGAAGATTACATCTCAAGATCCCTTTCAGGTTTTTGATCTTGGGGAGGGGCAATAATACCCCCCCACACACACTATTACATCACCTCTTGGACCTAGTAGTTTAACCCACAATGTTTCTGTGGTGGAGTCAAACCCACCTTCAATCTCTACTCTTCTGGAATGTATCCTTTTATTTCTTTGACATACCATATACACGATTGTATATGTCAAGAAACTTATGACTAATTATTGTCTAGAAAAACTTGACATCTATTTATATTCAGGGGAGTGCTCCTGACAATAATTGCAAGCCACAAAGCTGCAGACCTGTCTGAGCATGCTCAGAAGCAACTCAGAAAAATGAACAGCATCCTATGGAAAGTGAAACTGAGCCACACTGTGCATTTACTCATACCATGAAACATCGGAAAGGGCAGTACAGGCTGAGAGGAATGGAATGCAGCCAGAATGGTCCTGATCCAATGAATATTGGCCCAAAAAAAACACTCGAGAAGGAAGTCCCTCTAAGCTAAGAAGTATTGAGCCTTATGGAAAGTGAAACTGAGTTACACGTTTGCATTTACTTGTGAGTAAGCAAGTGTTTACTGTAACATGTGAGCTGAATTCAGCAGGGCTCTGCAACTTCAAGGTGTGGGGATTTTGGTCTCTTGTTTCAGACAGCTGGGGTGCTGATGTACTGTGCAAACTATTTTTTTGGGGGGGGTGGAAGAAAGGGGCTCTTTTTTTACTTCTGAGTTGTTCCAGGCAGGTATGCCTGATCAAGTACAAGCCTTGAATATTTTAATGGGTAGCTTCTATGTCAGTGTATCTGCTTTCAAACGAGTATTGAGCCTTATACAAAGCGAAACTGAGCTAAGCTACTCCTGAGTAAGCAAGTGTTCACTGCAACATATTAGTTGAATTCAGCAGGTGTGGGGATTGTGGGGGGTGGAAGAAATGGGGTCTTTTACTTCTCCTGAGCATTTTAATGGGTAGCTTCTATGTCAGCGGATCTGCTCTCAAACAAGTTTGATGGGACCATGCAGACTTCAGCTCCTGCTTTTCCTCTCATAGGGGGAGGGGATCATTCCTGCAGAAGCCAGCCCAGGCAGGTAAACTGTGCTCAGTAGGGTGACATGCATTCCTTTATTAGTTGATCCAGGCAGATATGCTTAATTAGGGTTACCAGATACTACCTGAACAGAGTGTCTATAGCTTTAATCATTGTACAGAAGAGGGAATTTGGGCCGTTGTAGCTTTTGAAACCCTTTCATGATGAGCTACGTTCTTCTTCTATACAATGGTTAAAGGTATAAGCACTCTCTCCCATTTTTATCTGGTAACTCTGTGCTTAATCAGTTCTAGAACAGTTTTGTGTGCCTTGTTTCATTATTCCAGCATGCCTTCCTCTTTGTCTCTAATGAGAATCCTTCTGTTTAATGACATCCCTTCTGGTGAGTCCCCATAGGCTGTCATTTTCAAAAGTGGGCCCCAGTGCTAAAAGGTTTGGGAACAACTGGTTGGATAGTTGCTTGCTATGTTGCTGTTTTGTTTTCTCCTGCACTTTAATAAATAGGTAGATTATACAGTTCTTGGGTAACAATTACTGGTAGATCATTTGTCAGAATCTGGTGTTGGGTAAAATTAGACAAAATTATCTAATTCAATGAATTGCGGATACTCTTAGGTTTTACCCTCAACTTATCTACAGGGCATGGCAAATTCCATGATTTTTAGCTTAAAACCTGCCCTCAACTTATCTATGACATCAACTTATACATGATTGTATACAGTAGATGGCTACTCCACCTCCAACATCCCCCTCCCTGTCACTCCTATATAGTCTGGGACTGCAGTATCCCATTGGTTGATCGCATTCTGTCAGGTTTCTGTTATGCCTATGTCAATGTTTTCCCTAGCCACAAATATACCAATTTTCCCATCTTTGCTCAAAGGCTTCAAGCATTTGCATAAAAGCACTTGTATGTGGCATCCCCCAAGAAGGACTGCTTGTTTCCACCTTTAGCCCTGCAGTTTCTTGTTCTCCTGAACCCACTGTCGCTCCCCATCATGCTTCCACTCCACAGCTCAACATGGTTCCTTATTATTCTGAAGAGCTACAGCCAATGAATAGAAATGAAGGTGACAATGACTGAGACACAAGGTCTGAAACCTTTGAAATGAATATGATCCAACCCAAACCACAGCTCAAACCACAGCTCTGTGGCCGTGGAAAAAAAAATATTTTTCCATCTTTGTTGCACCTCGTCAGTCAGCAATTTTCTGGATACTAAATGGTTATGCAACCTGGCCAGAGGGAAACCTTTGTTATATAGGTGGATTATCCCTTATTCTGAAATCCAGACATTTTTGTCCAAGACAAACTTTTCTGTACTGTGTACACTGGAAGGTCTTGTGCTCATTCCCAAGTATGATGCTAGTACAGAATGTAAAAGTTCTATTCTCTGCTCTGTAGTGTGTGCCTATACAGACATTGTTGAAAAATGTCAGAGAGGCCAGCGGACACCCAAATGGGTAACAGCGAAAAGAAGAAGAGAAATCATTTCTCATATCTAACCAATTATTCTGAAATCCAGACAAATCATAACTCCAATCCGAACTTGGGATGGAAAGGTGGCTACCTTCCCATCCCAAGCAGTCTAGATAACAGAAACTCAACCTGTAGTTCACACCAATTACTAAAGCGTTTGGCAAATAAAATTTCTCATATCTGTTTCAACTTAAGTCTCTACTTTTAGCAGAGTCAGAGATGGAGGCAGTTAAGTCATTGTCATGTCAAATTTTTATAGATACTTCTCAGCTTTTTAATTCTGAGGAAGTAGATATGTTCCCTACAGATGTAAGACCACCTCTGTGTATGGTTGAGACATGCCTATAACGGTCTGACTAAATCTGCCTTAATAAGAGCGCAATCATATACATGTTCACTCAGAAATAAGTTTCACTGTGCTCAATAATACAGGGGTTCGTAAGCCTTTTTAACACCAGAACCCACTTTATAAAATTATACTCTATCAAGACCGACCTAGCTTTCTGATACTTTTGTAAAGGTGAATTTTATTTACTTTCAAATAATATTTTATTTCATTCAAAAATGATCCATTTCTCGTGATGAGGCAACCCTTATGAACAGCCTCAAGGCTTAATTATGTACCCCAGCCTTCACCTGCTCCCACTACCTGTCATTGACAGACATGGGGGGGGGGGAAACACCAGAAAACTTAATGCTCAAACATTTAGTTCCCTGTATTTACACATGTTTACAAACTACAGGAACTAAACCATTTGCAGGACAGCTAGTTATTAGCTAGCTGGTTTTTGAATAGCCTCAGGGCTTGAGGCAATAAGTTACCTGATCTTTCCATCACCCCTGTTTTCACTGGAGGCCTCATCCAAAATGGGGTCAAACCCCAGTTTGAGAAACCTGCAATAAGGCTTACTCCCAGGAAAGTATGCACAGGATTGCCGCTTGAGTTTATCAGTGTCTCAGAAGTGATTACTTTCTCCTGAACTAAGGGTAATCGCACAGTTTTGAAAGATGCTATGGTAAGACTACATTTTAAAAAAGAAAACCAAGACCAAAGCAATGTAAGTAATGCAAATGCAAAATAATTTTTACTTGGATATTTGAGCTCCAGTAAGAGGTGGTTGTGTGTCAGCTCTTGGGATTTGGGGATAACATAATTAAGCTTAACTTTGGACCATTTTGTGGTCTGGTTTTGGAACTGAAGCCAGCTTGGTGGGTGACATATGCCAGGAGATGAACAAAAGATGTACTATCCTGCTAGTTTCCCTCTATCCCCCAACAGTGTTTGATTCCATTAGCTATGGTATCCTTATAGACCTGTAGGCACCAAACTCTGGCCTATAGGCCAGATCAGAGACCTGCAAAATACTGTCCCCATAATGAGCAGAGCTTATCATTCTGCGTGGCTGTGTCATCTTCCGATTCTATGTGCTTCTGCTGCCCGTTGCCCCAGCAGACTCTGCACCCAGATTTCTGGGCAGAAGTGGCTGGCCGGAGCAACTTTGCAAGAACAACTCTGCAAGCAGATTGGATTGAAAGGTAAGATGGTGCCACGTGGAATGGTGAACTCTATTCACAGTTGGGGAAGACTTTTCCCTAATGTTGTTCTAGACCACCTGACAAGAACAGATTTACAGGACAAGTTTTCTTCAGTGATTCTGATCATCCTTCAAGGTTTGGTCCCGGAAGTCCTCCAAGATTGCTGTTCTACTCTAAGGCTTCACTACCTCTGCTCCCATATGTACTTGCCCAGGTTTATGATATGCTTATTGTGATTGTTCAACCCAAGCTGTGAGGCAGATGAGCATTAGGAACTGGGTATTTTCATTGATGCAGATCTGGAATGTTTTCCCAATAGAGATTCAGTTGGCTTTGTAAGTTAGACAAAAATGAAGCTTCTTTCAATATACTTTTGCATACTGCTACTTTTTGGCCCACTTTTGGTGTACAGATGGCCCCCATTTCTGCTGGATTCATGGGATCCAGGGGAGATCCCTGTGCTATCTCCCCTGAGAGCCCATGGAGATCCCATGTTTACCAGAGCAAAACGTTCTTGCTTATATAGAACCCTTTGAGCATTCAAGCAATGCTCAAGCGTGCTGAGTGCTTGAAAACACTAGACTGTCACTAACAGGAAGCAAGAAGGTAACTGTGGACTGGGGCATAACAAGGCAGGGGGGGGGAGGAAGCGGGTCAGGAAGGAGGTGGGACAAGGAAGATCTGGCAGCAATGGCATATGCTGGACCCTATCCCCTCCATTCAAAAGCACACCAGAAAAAGTAGTGATGTATGTCCAGAGAGACCCATACATGGCTCCCTGTATAAAATGGTGGCCCCAAGTATAAAATAAATATAAAATGTTTTATATTTACCTCCTGTTTGCCGTTGGGTCACACACACACACACACACACACACACACACACACACACACACACAC